>DF819243.1:74628-206050 GCA_000836175.1 Taphrina flavorubra JCM 22207 | reverse complement strand
AACTTATATATCTACGTTATGACGAGCTAGATAGATTATCAATCTACTATTCACCAAATTCTCCAATACGTTAACGTGCCGGCGTTACAAACGGCACTAGAGGCTACTGCTCCTAGTGCCCTGTTACAGCGCTCAGAATGATGTTTCAGCCCACTTAGGCTACCTCGTCCTCCTTGTGATGCCAAAGGGTGTTTCAATATTTGGCCACACCTGATGTAACATACACGGGCAGTGTGTGGTGGTGTACTATCCAAGGCTTTGTAGTAGAACTTCCAGTCGTTACTTTTCTTTCGGTTGTTTTTTCCAAAGTGTATGTGACTGCAATACTCCCGCGCAAGTTTGAGGAAATTGGTCCTATCGGCTTCTGCAATTGCTCTGCCCTCTAGATAGAGATAGACTTCGTGTAGCCCTTGGTTATGAACATAGTAGTTAGTACCTTCACTCCTGCGAGGCACCACCGGACTGGAAATGGCAGCTTGAAAGTCAACTTCTGAGTTGATGTTGTCATCTGAGCTTGACTCGTGCTCCCGCGCAGGCAACAATACATCAGTGATAGAAGACGCGCAAGATGACATTGGTTCATTCAAAGTCTCATATAAGGTTCATTTGTCATCATCACTATAAACCCACCGGCATGCACCGTAATAACGGAAATAGGCCGGTCAGATACGGTCGGTAGCCGGTGCAACCAATTGACCGGACCAGGGTCGGGCCGCAATCTTTGTTTGTTTACATACACGTGGACCGTAATGTCACGGCCCGGCTTGGTGAGCTTACCGTAACAGTACGGCCCGGTACAGTGAGACAACCGTACCGGGCCGTGACATTACGGTCCGGTAGCCATGTTTACGTACACGTGTGTGCACTAAAAATATATTGAATAGAAGTAGCTATAGCGATATCAAAAGCTTATAGAAGTGTATGAAAATTAGTATACATGTATTACACGGCTGTAGCTTCATCCTGTCAAAATTTGAGCTCAAAATCACCAGAATTGAGCTCATTGACGTCAACAACAATTCGCAACGTCAAAAACAGCCCTGCGTAATACTAGGTAGCTCTGAACCTGAAACGAACCTGAATCGGTTTAGGACATACTTCAGGTTCAATGGTACGAACCACTAATTTCCGGTTTGAACCAAACCTTTGTGCCAAGCCTAATTGCAACATACATCCAACTGCTTTAGACTACTTGTGCTCGCTTTCATCAACTTTGGAATTGCTAGATCAGACGTGGACAATATGTAAACCACAACACATTACTTTTCGGGACGAACTAATCTTGTGGCGCTCTTGGGCTAATTTTGTTTACTTTCACTAGCTTCTGATCTTTGTAGCTCTACTGCGTCAAAGGCACTACATGACAAGGCCAACGCAGTAGCCGGAGTCCATGCGACGCGTTCAGAGGGAGGTACCGTCACTATAATAATCGCATTTCTAGAAAAGCTGTCTGGGCGAACACACGAGAAGAGCTACTTGATCAAAGCACTGATCAAATTGAACCCGCTCTTCCCCATGCAGCCTACAAATTGTCCATGTAAGGGTTCATTCAGCTGTCCCGTCTGTTACAGGATCAATACAAAAGGACAAACTATCAAGACATTCATCACAGTCGTTCTAGTCTATGGTAGGTACGTGGGAAGTCAACCATCGAGTGCCTATGCGAGTAGCTCTGTCGGTTATACCAGCTACTGACCACAGCACTTGGCCGCCAATGGGGTCAAGATGCTCAGTGTGGTAGATCTGAAGCGCTCTCACAGCGTAAGAGAGCTTCCTGATACGCGACGTCGGAGGCTCAATGGGCCACTAGCAATCGATATTGGCTCTTCTCTCACAACAATATCGGAGCATGCTTTGACAATGCTGTTGGAATGGAAGAATCGCTACAATATCAAGCTGCTGGTCACAAGAATGCAGTCATTGTTGAAAGAGCAATCAGATTCTTGGGACGACATGAAATTGGCTCAAATTTACACGAATTCACACGATCGCGCGAATTCACACGAATTCACACGAATTCACACGAATTCACACGAATTCACACGAACTACCACGAACTCACACGAACTCACACGAATTCACAGGAATTCACACGAATTTACACGAATACACACAAAGTGTATCTGGCTCGAATTTGAACCGCAATGAGCCGTCTCAGTTTGCACGACGTGAAGCTTGCAGGCTCACCCGTATCATACGGGCGCACCTAAGTCACAGTCAAGCCACTTACGGGTTTGTTATAATTTCGGTTACGGTTACAGTGCGGATTGGTAGAGCCCGTGCCAAAGTAAGTTACAGGTCAAGCCCAGTATGGGAGCACTCTAACTCACAGGACTTACAGTGGAGAGTTGGGTCCGGTCGCCAGGTCTACTTAGACCTATGAGCTGGTTGATTGACTAATTCAGCACAGCGACTAAGATAATTTAATTACGTTGAAAAACACTTTCTAGTATAAATACAGACTTTACAAACTTTGATGCTTACCACCCGAAAACCACAATTTATATAAGGTCGCTTTCATCCAACATATTGTCGAATTTATTCAGAACCTGACATGTCGTTGCGTATCTGCAGCATTGTCTGAGAGAAGCTCGGTGCAAGACAACGACGTACAGAGTGTACAAATGTGTAGATTCTCTCGGCGAATCATGCCTCGGTCCATGACAAGTCAGTCGACGGCAGGCACGCACTGCTCCGCATCTCATGATAGTTACCGACCACAGAATTTGGTCGCGGACGGTGTCAAAATCATTGACATGGGCGGAACTTGATAGAGCAAAGCCTGGGTTTGCATTTGATATTCGGCACGAAGAAGGTTTGACTGTCTGGCGGAGATCCAGGCTTGAAAGGACATGAGCAGTCTCTTTCTTGATTTATTCATTCATCCAAGATTGGCTATCTCTTTCTTCATCGTCTAAATAGACTTGAACGATGGTTCTGTGAGGACGGCAGCATATCAACTTGCAAATGCAATGGTCATGGTGCACAACAGATTGTGTTTCTTGGCTGCAAAACAGTCTTTGCATGTGTTCGGTATGGTCAATGCGGTTTAGTAGAATTACCGTACGTGTCCGTTAGCGCCAGAGAAACTGACACTGACAGTAAGTCATATTGCCAAACCGTAAGTCCGCAAAAAGTTTCGAGAATGCTTGGGCTCAATCGACAGGTCTGTATAGTCAGGCTACAAAGCTGTTACCTGTCAGAGGCAGACGGAATCCTTAGGCTATTGCGGTTCATCGAGCATGTCAAATCTTACGGGTTTAGCACATTTTGTGATATCGTTGAAGATGTATTGGGAAGATTCTCTACAGCAAATTGACACTAGGAACATTCTCACCATGGTCGACATAGAACGGAGAAGATATGCCATATTATCATGATCCGTTCCTGATGCAAGTGCTGTTGAAGGTAGTGGGACATAGCATCTCGACGTGAATATTCACTCGTTTATCGGTAGCTATATTAAATCAGCTGTGCTTTTGGCCTTGGTAGTCTCACTACATCCTATCACTCAATTACTACACTTTCTAGGACATCGTGAAGGTTGGTAAGGGACCGACCTTAAGTGAAACTGCGTCACAATTTTGGATTGTACCTATGACCGGAGCTTCAGAAAGATCTATACAAACACGAATGAGGTAGTAGCATTCGAAGAATACAGGATCAAAGACGGCTCTTGCCCTTGCATAAAGCCGATATCTCAGGGTTTCCCAGTCCTGAAAGAACTTCTTTACCGTTTCAGGCCCATGAATCGATTGCAAGCATTCGTCCGAGGGAGCACGTACGAAGTCTTCAGAAAGAGAGCGCTTAGAGTGTTTGCCAAGCTGCTGAAAGTGGAGTCACGGGTTTGACATACAGCAACGATCAGTCCTGGTCACACAGAAACCTTGATGATGACAACCATGCATATCGATCTAGCTATAGACAAGCTACATGAAGGCTTCGCGACCTCCTTCTAACGTGTTCGGGTGTGCCAGGGGCCGTGAGATGTGAGACGGCTTGTCTTTCTCGAGCCCATGATGCAGCACGAAGATACGATCAGCTCGAAACCCTGTGTAGTTATACTCATCTTAAGCAATTCTAAGGAGATCATGCTCGAAACCTTGCTTAATTGTTCGGCAGAGATCTCCATGGGGACACAGTCCTCAGCGAATCTGACTAGACTAGATTCACACCCGTCTGCCCGCCTCGACCTCCGTGGACAAATGACAGAGTAGTATGAAGACAATTCTGACGAAAGCATGTAGTTCCGACTTCTCATCCAGTCGAAAAGCTTGTTTGGTTCGTCTCATTGTCACTCTTTGGTCGCCAAGATTCTGGCAGTCAATGCCATCGAGGTATGCTGGCTTGAAATCGATTCTCACCAGATAGGCTCTTCTCCCGTGCATGCCGACTGTAAACACAGTATGTACGGAAGGCGATCTCAAACCGTTCCGCGAGACTCGCATGCGCTCCTGCACAATGGCAAGTGACTCGCCAAACTCCTGCGCAGCAATTTTGATCTTTGCAACAGTCCCGCTCGAGGCCTTTCGGCTCTTGCACTCGATGTTTACTAAAGGCACAGTGTTAGTGTGACTAAGTCTTCTTCCCAGTACGATGGAGCCATCGTTCGTCGAAGAAGCAGCTCGATCCCGCCCAAACATGATAGGGTAGGTCTGTTTCGATTGGTGGCACCTGATGCACTGGTTCTGGCTGACAGCCAGAACCAGGTTGAGCAGATGAAACAATGCTGTCTCCGATTGATCCTCCTTCGTGCCCATTTCCAGGGACAAATTTGAGCTGTCCGAAGTGGACTTTATGATTGGTCTGAGAGACTCCGTCAGCTGAACACTAACCGCTTCGTTGACCCTCTCGGCAGGCTCTATGTTCATACTGTCATCCCAGGATACCTTCTTTGCATTCGGCAATACCGGACTATCTGCTTGGCCAGAAGTGGTCTCCTCTGAATCGCTCTCCATGGAGGAATGCGGCATTGCTGAGCCAATCGATTGAAGGTAAGTAGACAATTGCTCCATTGGCAGATGTAGTGGCGACGACTCTTCGGTTCGATTATTGACTGACAGTACGACGTCTGCTATTGCGTCGTAGAACAAGTCGGGAGCGTTGCCAAAGCGTTTGATGTGACTTGTTACGAAATCAGAATCGATTGTTGCCCGATCCTCATACTCTTTCGAGCTGTAAGGGATGGTATCGTAGATGGAAGCCAGCTTGGCTTCATCACAACTCGTGTCCATTCCTTCGAATATATCCTCGACCTCGACCAAATCAACATGTAGAAGATACAACTCTTTGGCGCTCCAGGCACTCGTCGATGGCCATTTGTGTGAAGAGAATTCCTCATCGGGTCTGAGGCTGTCGTTCTGCATGCCGTGCGCTTTAGCTCAATTGTGAGGTCTCCTGGCAGGTCTTTCTCCTTGCACAGATGAAGCTGAGACGACACTGATATTTTGTACCTGCAATGCGCGGAATAGATTGCAGAGACGAGATGGTCTTTCACAAGACGCCTGTTGCAATATTGACGCGCTGTGAAGTCCTCGCACAAGATGTTATTGTCACGCGCGACTTAAGCTTGCTGATAGTTGCGGGCGGCTCCAATTAATTGCACAACAAAAAAGCTGCAGATGTCATCCATCTGTTCGGTCGTGGCGCTGTCGATCTGCAAACGGCAATTTTGGTGCAGATCATCAGTGCTTTTCGACGAAGGGCCGAACACGTGCTCAGATATATATTTAGCATGAAGCTACGAAGTGAGTCCATGTCCTGATCCTTAAACCCACTTTACAAGGTCATTGATACTTCTACGGATTTGTGTAGTTCAACAGGCATTTGATCACGCTGTTCAGCGTATAAAAGCTAGTGATGATACTGTGCATGTCGGCAAAATCGTGTAATCTGTAGGAATCCGCGTCTCGGCTCCACAGACGGAGCCTTGCAGTTCTTGTCAGCCACTTCCAAGGTTGCAGCCAGTAAATCGCGCTGAATATATATATATATATATAGTTGCTGTAGCTAAATAGCAACGTTGATATATATCTTGACAAATCAATCATTACAGCTCGCTAGGATACTCTCCGCTGTAAGACACTTCTCAGAGCTCATATCATGACAACTGCGACTTGATTCGAGTTCGCTGTCCTTCGTAGCATCGCCGAGTTGAAATCAAGGGCAGTCCTCACGGTACTGGTCTGCATGGACTCATCGACACTAGACGTCACTTTCGCGTCTCACGAGTGGCCTTCTACCAGTTCTTGGTCAGCAAGGGAACTTAGCTTACTACACGTCGACAATCTGGCCGTAGACGACGTTCTGGAGCCCGAGAGCGTCTCATTGGCCCTGGGAAAACGACTGGAAACCGTCCTCGCAGCCATTCCGTACAGTCTCGAGGAGTATAACGCTCTCAAGAAACTAGATGCTCGCTTCGCGCGAAAGCACGATGTCAGCCATGGATATCCGGTGAGCTGCTTCTACGAGGCAATCGCTGCAGTGGTCCGGTCGGACAACAGCCAGGTTGAGGAGAGCTCACCACTAAATCTTGTCGCCGAGCAATTAGCAGGCTATATAGAGGAAATGGAATCGGCGTTGCCGCAACCATCCAGTCGACAAGACCTTGAAAAATCCACCTCGGGACAATCTTGTAGTCCTCCGAAGATTTGCAAGACTGTGTCCTTTGCCCAGGATCCCGAGCAACGACGAGTCGGTGCACAGACACAAAATTCCTCGGACCAGTGGATGATACCTTTCCCGAAGTCCGTTCGAAAATCCACTTCCAATGAATCCAACTTGTCAATCGAGATGAGTGTCAAGGAGAATAATTGTGAGGAAGCACTTTTTGAATTGCTGAAGCTCATCTTATATCTGGCCGATTCACAGGAATTGAACTGTCATCGTCCGAGGAAAAAGCTTCATGTCATGTTCGGTCCTTTCAGCGGCCTTGTCTCAATCAATGATGGTTCTGTTGTCGCGGCCGATTCGGTCCACAAGAGAACAAACAGTGCATTCATCAATATTGATTGCAAAAGTAGAAAGGCGTCTACACTTATCAAGCAGAAGCTCAAAATTGCAGCGCAAGAAGTCGGGGAATCCATTGCCATCGTTCAAGAAAGGATGCGCCTATCAAGAAATGTCGGTATTGGGACATTCGTCAAAAATGGCGCTCCAATCATGCCATGCAAATCGAGCTCCAGCGGGTGGCTGCCGAGGGCTAAGCGGGTAGCCCGCCTTGTCACTCATTTTGTCAATACTGGACATTGCTATAGCATCTTCCACACCAAGGCAATCAAGCAAGTCATATCCTGTAGATACATTATAATACTATCTAGGTTGATCCCTCCAAGCTCAGATCAAATGGGTGTGACATTGGCAATTCAGCATGACCGTGTGCAAACCTGAAGATTGGCTGATACGGTTGGCTTGTCCCAGAGAAGACGTGGCTTAGCGCCATTTTTGACGAATGTACGTGATCCAGAAATGTCATCTCGCGTTTCGCGTCCTCACAAACCGTATATACTATTGTTATGCACGGCCGACAAGCATATTTTTCCAGGGTCGATTTTTCCGCCGACTATCTCGACGCTTTGGAAGCGCAGAATCTTCGCCACCAGCGGCTTGTGCGGTACAACACCAGACGATCGTACCGACTCGATGAAGAAGGGGACTTGCACGAGTTTGTCAAGGTCTTTTTCCGATTGATGTGCCAGATGGAGTCAGAGATCAAGGCTGGCCGAAGAGTCTGACTGTCCTTTACCAAGGCATTGCCCAGATACTCGACCACAAAAGATCGACTTGTGTCAAGCTGCTCTGTATATATGTAGCTACCTTTATGCATGAAGGAGCTGCATCCGTTACTGATCATATCTTGCGCAGGATCATGATCAAAATAATCGTGTGTCAACTGCAGTAATATACAGCGCTAGCAGCGCTAGCGCTAGCACCGGTGGACATATTCAAACACAATTATTATAATCGTAATTCTGGTTGCATATATGAACATCGGCATATAGCGCAAGCGCTCCAGCACCAGCTCATTTCTCTCATGCGCATGAAATCACACCACAAACGATCACCGTATGCATCAAAGGAACGCGTCTATGACTTAGCCAGATCCTGCGTGAGAAGGGCAATCTCGATAGTCACGTATTCTAAGCTAATAAAACATTGCGAGACGTAATTGCCATACATCACAATTGACATGTACACGAATGCGCATGACTTGTCACGACACCTACCACCGACACCAACAATGCCAGACCGTCGGACCGACTGCACTATGCCGTAGCGATGATCGATGAGTCGGCGAGACAGCGATCGCGATCGGAACCTTCTAGGTTACAAGAACGCGTGCCGACCATCGGCGACCGATTTCCCGATGTGGATCTCCGAACCGCCTCGAAAGCTTAAATTGATTGGCAGCACGACGCCACAAGCGGGAAGCTTGCGTTATCTGCGTGTTATGACTGGTGCACAAGGCTTTCTGACGCGATTATAAATGCGTCACGACCGCTATCTTGCACAATTACCAATCAGCCCCCATCTCCAGCTCACTTTAGCTTTGAAATGCATAACGCCCATCTCAATCATGTATAAAAGGTACGCGTCTGCTGTTACATATCTCAATCTGTATATACACTAGTATCTCTGAGATTCTATCTCGCTCGGCACACTTGAAGATCAGCTCAGCATGTTGGACACTGTTCGCGATAGTTTCTTTGGTCAGCTTGTACACGACCTGAGCGATGGTCGCTTCTTTCCATATCCAGAGGAGAGACCCGGCTTTCAAGTGCCCAACCATTTCGTGAGCACGGATGCATCATACGACTCTCGTGACTCGGAGCTGGAAAAAAATGACTTTTCCGGCCGTATAGTGGTCGATTGGTATGACGAGAATGACACGGCGAATCCGCAAAACTGGAAAGAGTCAAAGAAATTGTGGGTTGCATTCCTCATTTGTATCCTCACCACAAGTATCTACTCTGGTGCAGCAATCTATACACCTGGCATTCCCGGGATTCAGGCCGACTTTGGCGTAGGTTCTGTCGCAGCTACCATTCCACTCAGTCTCTATGTCCTCGGGTATGGTATCGCGCCCATGGTCTTCTCACCACTCTCCGAGACTCCGAGTATCGGCCGGACGTCCATCTACATCATCACGCTGGCTTGTTTCATCATCTTGCAGATTGGTTGTGCGCTGGCTCCCAATATCGGCTGTCTGATTGTCATTCGCTTCTTGGCCGGAATCGCTGCATCTCCGGTGCTTGCCACGGGTGGTGCTTCCATGGGCGATATCCTGCGTCCGTGGAACTTGCCTTATGGTATTGCTTTCTGGTCGATCGCAGCAGTCTGTGGACCAGTACTGGGTCCTTTCCTCGGCGCAGTCATGACACAAGTGCTAGATTGGCGTTATACCTTCTGGTTACTGATGTGGATCTGCTCATTGAGCTTCATCATCCTCTTCTTCTTCCTTCCCGAAACACAGGGTTCCACGATCCTGTACCGACGTGCCAAGAGACTCCGCAAGCTCACTGGCAACCATGCCTATGTCACGGCCGCCGAGCTTGAGCTTCGTGGACAGACGACCGCGTACAAAGCGAAGGAAATGCTTATCCGACCAATCATCATTGCATTCACGGAACCTGCCGTCCTGGCACTCAACACCTATATCGGACTCTTATACGTGAGTGGCCTCTGTTCTCATCAACGATGCTTGACTGACTTTCATAGGCAATCTTTTACACTTGGTTCGAAGCCTGGCCATTTGTCTTTGAGGGTTTGCATCACTTCCAGCTGATACCTTTCGGTCTGACTTATATGGGATTCTTGATTGGAGGTATTCTGATTCTCAGTCTCTACTGCTTCATCGTCTGGAAATCCATCAGTCCAGCCATCAAGAATCCACCGAAGGAAGTCAACCACGAGGCGATGTTGGTCAGTGTTTTCCCCTTCACCCTGCTCATGCCAATCTCAATCTTCCTCTTTGGGTGGACCAGTAGGGCCGACATTCATTGGGCCATTCCACTGATTGCCACGATTCTCTTTGTCATTGGACTCTACATGATCTTCCAAGTCACATTCGCATACTTGGCAACCATATACCCGCGCTACCTGGCCAGTGTCTTTGCCGGAAACGATCTCTTCCGTGCAGTCATGGGCGCCGCATTCCCACTATTCGCCAAGGCTCTCTTTGAGCGCACGGCAACGCCTCGGTACCCGGTCGGTTGGGGATGCAGTCTCCTTGGCTTCCTGACTGCAATCTTCATCCTCGCGCCCGTCCTCATACACAGGTACGGCGCGCATCTGAGGGCACGATCAAAGTATGCCTTGTCCTAGGCAATGATGTCAAACTGATGATAATGAACGTACATGACCTATACAATGCAGCGATCTACTAGATGTACTTATGAAGATATTCTAATAAAGCTATTGTGAACATATTCACTCCAAACTCATGTACAGCCACTGCCATTTGCAGCACCATAACCCATTGCGGTAGACAGACTGACCTTGGCGCATACACCACTGTCCACATAGTAGATATGATCACGGTTTGCGGCTCCAAGTCTTGTAGACCCATATATCTGCGCATGAGCACTATCAGCACGTAAGCTCAACATTGACGGGGACCAAGTATGCTTTGTTTAACATTGACGGACGGAAGACGTACGCATGCTAGGATATGCCATATATATGCATCTATAAGCTGTCTAAATAAGTATGTAATAAGATATCGTGAGTGTAAATATGGAAAACTGAAGGGTAAGTTTTCAGGCCAGTACGCGCGTTTAGCAGTAAGAATCAGTAATGCTTTTGGTCCAGCCCTGAGCGATGGCAGTCTCCAGGGACCAGTAATCCTTCTGCTCGCCCTCGCCATCGACCGGATCGGTCCCGTACATGTGGTAGGTCCAGAACGCACCACCGGCGAGGTACTTTTGCCATGCGTAGAACTGCGTCTGGAAGATTTGCTTTCGGCCCGCCAGAGTGTTGTTGTAGAGCGTCTGCAGGGACCACTCGCCGACAAATACGGGGAAATTGCTGTTGTCGTCGGCCGTGGATGCCTGACCGCAGATTGCCGGGGCAACGTATTGCGCGTAGATGCCAGAGGCAGCGAAATAGTAGATGTGAGTGTCAATCACCATGTTGGTATTGGCATCAAAGAGTGGCGACCAATACGAAGCACCCAAGAATGAATCCTGCAACATGACCGGAATACTGGACGAGACGAGATTCAAGCGCTTCCTGACCCCGTTGATGTACGTCACGACCCAGTTGGTGCCGGCGGTAGTGAGACCTGCGGCAGTGGCGAAACCAGCAAAGTTGTCCGAGACTTCGTTCAGCGGGGCGACGGTGAACGAGTTGATGTGTCCAGAGATGGCGATGAACGAAGCGACGGCATCCACAGCTTGGAAAGAATAGGCCAAGTTGGTGGCATTCTGGAACCATCCGTTGTGGCCAAAGGCTTCTCCGATTTGCAGACTGTTAACTCCACCTGGGAGGGAGTGCAGACCCAAGATGATGTGCATGTTGTATTTGCTGATCGCGTATTGAGTAATCTTTCGCAGATACGTCAACTGATTGCCGTGGTAGAGCCACGAGTCTGGCTTGTTGATCCAGGCCTGATACGTGGTCGGGATACGCAGGGTGTTGACCCCAGCTGATGCCATGGTGTCGATATCAGCAGTCGAGATGAAGCTCGCATACTTCTTCTCGAGGAGTGGACCGCAGACTGAAAAGCCCACGTTCTTGCACCAAGTCCACTCATCTGGGTATGGACCGACGTTTGCGGCCCACCAAGTCTGATCGAGCGACTGCTCAATCTCGAGCCAGTTGCCGAGATTGGCTCCATTGGCCTTGTAGGTCTTCCAGTTTACAAACGTGGTCGGCCACGTGATTGTGTGCGGTACCTTTTGTGACGATGGAGTCATCTGTGGAAAGGTGAATTGGAAGACCGGTCCATGTGAATTTGCATTCGTGGCAAGCGAAATGCCGATGGAAGAGAGAAGAGTGTTGAGAGCAGTGGTCGCGGAAGTGATCTGTGCAGTGGTCGCTGCCGAAATTGAGCCTAGGATGCTGGACACGAGACTCGGTGTCGGTGCTGCTGCTGCAGAAGAAATCAGTAGAGCTGACGTGTAGAGTGTAGTCTTCATGATTGAGTCTGTTGGAAATTTTTGTCCTGGTCAAAAAGTTCTTCTCCGCGGATCGGACAGCACCCTTTTATACCTTGAACCTCCGAGTATATAGACTTACTCATTCTTTGGGACCTTCGGTCAATCACAGCGATTTGGCCGGTCGCCGGCAACTATCCATCCCACCGAAACCACGGAACCTTCAACTTTAAGGATTTCCATGCGGCGGCGGCTGACGGCCGGCGGCCCAAGAGACAAGCGCGATGTGTTTAGCCGATGATCTGCCAGGCGATCCTTGCATTGGCTTCTTCGCCATGTCGCACCTAACTTGCTGCCTTGACATGATCCAGGATGTCTGATCGTGTACGATACTCCTCAGGAGTACACATTCCTGGCTGCATTGTTGTTATCGTCTGTCGATGTGTCTATTCGCGTGACGGCCAGACAAACGTCGGGCTTGCTGGCAAACACGGGACAAAACACTTTGCGCCCGTTGAGACGAGGAGTTCCGGTGGCTTGGCGTGTGTGCCGATGTTTAGCCATGATAATGGCAACCCCGGCGAAGTGCATTTGTCATTGGCCGTCTTATGGTTTGTTGGCCGCTGCTTCTTGCTGTTGTCAGCCTTAATATTGCGTGGGTACTATAATTGCTCGTCGTGGATGTTTGATGCGTAGATTGCGGTTCGTTATGGATGGAAAGCCTCTGAGTTGTGTGCCCGAAGATTTTCCCGACCCTGATTTCCCTCGGACGTTTTTCGTGAAAAGTGTACATGCAATTCGACTTGAGAGTCCTGGTACTTCATTGTCCATGATGGAACTCCTCTGACAGATTGGCCCCACAGCGCAGCATCGACGCTTGCTGTGTTGTCATGGTCGTAAAGAAATTGACGGACTGAACCACGGGATGTGTTATGCTGTGTGCAATTTGCCTTGAGCAACGATTCGTGCATTTGCCACAAACGTGAGGCTCTCTCCAACTGTACTTACATCAGGCCTGTCTGTTGTTGATCGATCTAGACATGCTTGGCTGTGCTCGATGGTAGATTTGGCAGCTGACAAAAATTCTTAATTAAGTATTCAAGGCAGACCGGGACGCCTGAATAGGCACAGCCCAACTTACCCGAATGGGCATGTTACCGATCTGCGAAAGTGGATGTAATGGACAATAATCTTAGACATGCAAATCTCACCGGCGCATGTCACCGACTCCCGCGATACAACTGCCGGGGCAGGAGCTTTCCAATAGATTGTGCTCGACTTGTCGTGCCGAAGTTGTCGTCCCAAATCATGCCACTCTCCGCACTAGATGGATGTATTGAGCACCCGACAACCGGCGATGAACGGTCTGTACAGTCAGTATCGGTGAACGACCGCCGAAAGGTAATGATAGTTCGAGAGCTCTAATGAACACTTCACAAGAATATCTCGTCTGCACACTGTACACAGAGTATCACATGCTAAGTCCTATGTACCTTGTACATGACTCGAATTGATGTGCTTGGCCGACCATTATCAATGTTGCAAGACATGGTATATTTTCAATCTCGTGAACGAATCTCCTCAGCTGCGGCAAAGTCGGATGTTCCGATCTCGAAAAAGTGTGTTTATACGATAGATGCGAGTCTTCATAAATTTACCGCCTCCATGTTCTACACGATGCTCATCACGAAGTAGCTTCCAAGATATGTATTGAACTTCTAGCTCGAAAGACGCGGTCAATATTGGACCAAGCAGCAAACCAGATAGTCTCGAGCATGATGAGCTCACGAAATGTGAGGAGTCTGCGGCGGACGATCCGACAATTTTCAACGACTACTCCAATCTTCAGAGGTGATGCACCACCTCCGAATCCGAATTCGCCCTTTCGTGTCTTTGTTGACACATTCAAATCTGAGCTGAAAAAGTCGCAAGAGTTACAAGACAGTGTTAAAGCATTGCAAGGCGAAGCAGAAAAGGCTGGAGAATCTGATGCCTACAAAAAAGCGAGGGAAGCGTTCGAGGCGGCTTCAAAGCGTGGCCAAGGCGCCGCCGGGGTAACTACGAGAGCAATTCGCAAGACTGGTGAGGTCCTCGGTTCAGGTGTCGTCAAAGCATGGGAATCTCCTGTGGGACAGGTCACGCGCAAGACTGCCAGTGCTACCGCGAATATCCTTGACAAGACCACGAAACCATTGCGAGAAAGTGAAGCCTTCAAGTCCATTTCTAGTACGATTGATGATGGTCAAAGCTCGAGATATGGTGGGTTCTCTACGCCAGAAGCTAGGAAAGCCGCTCGAGAGCGACAAGCGGCGGAGGATGCGAAACGACCAATTCAGCGCTCTATTGAAGAGAATGCGGATGTTACTGGAGTAGTTGTTCACAAGGATTCGCAATGGAAGGAATCTTGGAAGAATTACAAAGAGCAATCTTCAATCTTCGCCGGCTTGAACAGATTCAAAACGAATTATTCGGAGTCAGAGAATCCCATTGTATCGTCGACGCGCGAAATAACAGACCGTGTCGCCGAGATCTGGGGAAAATTCACAGCAGAGAATGAGAGCGCCAGAGTGATTCGCTTGATGAAAGAGATCGATCCTAGTTTCAGAGTCGAGCCCTGGCTGAACCAGTTGCGCGACTACATATTACCAGAGATATGCGAGGCATACATCAAGAACGACACTCCTATTCTGGCTCAGTGGTTGTCCGAGGCACCCCTGAGTGTTCACACCGCCACCTCGAAACAAGTGACGGAGCAAAAGCTCATTAGTGATGGCAAAATTGTCGACTTGCGCAATGTCGATATAGCGCAGTACAAAGTCGTGCCTCCGAACGACATTCCAGTCTTCATTGTCAGTTTCCGGACTCAGGAGATCCACTTGTACCGCAATGCTGTCGGTGAAGTGGTCGCGGGTCGTGAGGATCATGTCCAAGCAGTCACTTACATTGCCATCTTCACCCGACTAAAGGACGAGTTGCAAAATCCAGTAACAGGCGGTTGGCGAGTAATGGACTTTGCTCGTGGTCAACCGCGAGACATCATCTAGGTCCAGTCATGCACATTTCGCGGCCAAAATTTCACATGTACAATCAAGCATTTACAACAGCGGACAAAGTATAAAAGGTTGGGCACTTTCTTTAGCGTAGCATTGATAATAAACGATTGCACCCCTTGTTTACACTGTACTTAAGTACAACTTTCTGTGAATGCGGTCTGTAGACTCGGACCATGAATATTTGGTTTCGTCCTGCAGCTGCCGTACGATTCACTGTCGTATTTCAAATACGAGGTTCAGGCACTCCCGCTGTAATTTATGTGGTTCGCGGGACATCTACTCGCGCCCAGGCAACTATAGATGTGTCATGACTGTCGGTAGGTAGGCTCTGCCTGGACTCAGAAGCACTCGATCATTCTCATCGCGACTCTTCGTGATGGTTTCTGCGAAGAAACAAGCTTTTCTGGACAAGAAGCGGAAATTGAACGAAGAACGAGCGGTCAATGATGGTAATGACGAACCTTACGTGCCGCTAGAACAGCCTGCCACGAAAAGAATCAAGCCAAACAAGCTTTCAGATACTGAGACAGAGACACAGCACAAAAAAGCGACAAGAAAATATGAGAAGCCTGCAGTGGACACTGAAAATAAGAATTCGACCCTGTTCATAAGGAATTTATCATTCAAAACCACGCAAGAGCAGCTCGAAAACTTCTTCTCTGCAGTCTCTCCCGTCAAGCACACCGTTATCATCACAAATCCCGAGACAAAAGTCAGTTTAGGGTATGGCTTCGTCTCCTTTGCGACACCAGAAGATGCTGCCACTGCACGTTCGGAACTTGCCATGGAGAAGCTCGACGACAGGCTCGTGAAGATTGACTTTGCTGAGAAGCGTGCTCGTAAGGACGACGAGAAAGCCGCGGAAAAGGCTAGCAGAAAAGACCAGAGGGTCAATGCGAAGAAGGAGGCTGGAGCCGCAGAACTTATAGTGCGCAATCTGTCCTTCAAAGTGCGTGACCCTGCACAATTGCGGACCGTCTTCGAAAAGTACGGCGGCATCAAGGATGTGAGGATACCTCGTGGAGCGGGAGCAAAGATGATGGGATTCGGCTTTGTCGTCTTCAAGAAGCGCGAGCATGCAGAAAAGGCTATAGCAGGAGTGAATGGCACAGAATTGGATGGTAGGACGATGGCGGTCGACTGGAGCGTCAAGCAAGAAGAGACCGAGGAGATCAAGGAGGAAGCGGACGACGTTGAAATCAAGGAGGAGAGCGATCTGGACAATGAAGACTCAAGTAGCGATGAGGATGGCTCGGACTCTGATTCGTCCTCATCGGAAGATGAGTTTGACGAGGTCGAAGAAGGCAAGAATCCATCGAGTGTAATGATTAAAGACGAGAATGCAGAGGACGAGAGCGGCTCAAGCGATGATGACGACGACGAGAGTGACACGCCAGATCAGAGGTCATCGACACTGTTTATACGCAATCTCCTGTTTGAAACGACCGAGCAAGAACTCTATCAATTCTTCCGCCCATTCGGGCCTCTTCGGTATGCGAGGATAGTGAAGGACCACTTCACCGGTCGATCTCGAGGGACCGCTTTCGTAGCCTATGTGCATGTCGCGGACGCACAGGAATGCTTGAGACTCTACCAAACACTTCCGAAACATCAGACGTATGACGCCACTTCCCTCTTACTGTCGGAGGAACGCAAAGAGGGCGTCATTTCGAAATTCATCCTGGCGGGCCGATTACTAGACATTCAAGAGTCCCTGTCGCGAGACGACGCGGCGAAACGCGTGGACAAGAATGACGCGACCAAGAGGGCAGAAAAGGGTAAAGGCGTCGACAAGCGAAACTTGTTCTTACTGAATGAAGGCCGCATCGGCGGCGACCACCCTTTACTCGCCGCCCTGAGCGAGAGCGACAAGGCCATGCGCTCGGCATCATACACGCAGCGCAAATCCCTCATCTCCCGCAATCCGGGCCTGCACCTCTCCCTCACGCGTCTCTCGGTGCGCAACCTGCCGCGTCACGTCGGCGACCGGGAATTGAAGTACCTCGCGCGCCAATCCATCGTCGGGTTCGGACAAGACGTGAAAGCCGGCCTGCGTGACCAAATCAGTCGCGAAGAAATCGCCCGTGACGCACATATCGGTGCCAACGGTGCGTCTGTTGGAGGAGGAGGGAAAGGCAAAGGTTCCACCGGAGTGGTGAAGCAGGCCAAAGTGGTGTTTGAAAAGGACGGCAGTCGATCGCGCGGCTACGGATTCATCAGTTTCGCGTCCCACCGATTCGCACTCATGGCGCTACGATGGTTGAATGCGCGACAAATCGGCGCAAACCTCGACCTCGTCGAAATGAAGAATGCCAAACCACTCTCCATACCTTCCGACTCGTCCCACCCTGCCGTCAATGGCCAAGCAGGTGGGGCGATGGAGATTGACGACCGCAAGAGACGATTGATTGTCGAATTCGCCATTGAAAATATCGCCGTGGTCAAGCGACGCGCGGAAAAACAAGTCGGTCACCGCGTCAAGGCGTCCCAGAAAAAACACGACGAGGACATTAAACGCGAGGAAAAGGCCCGCGAGGACGCCATGACGCCCGAGGAGCGCGAAAAGGCTAAAGTCGGGCGCATCATCAGCAAGAAGCGTATGCTTCGTAAAGGGAAAAAGTGAATGCCCTGTAATTCTAATATTGATTTATGTATATATTATTTACATTTCATCACTGCCACCTCGCCCATGTCGTTGCCCAGGAAAAATATGATGCCAATCAGCGGCTCATAACAAGTCGTCGACGTAGCCGAGACGATCTCGATCGTCCTCCAGCAATCGCGCATACTCCAGCAAGAGTCGAAACATGTAAACCTCCTGATCCTCCCTTCGCAACACCTTTTCCGACCACTCCCTGCCCTCCTTGGCAATCAACTTGGCGTGGTCGTCGTGCGATGGCCAGACCTGGCCGTCCTTTGCCTTGTACCCGAAAAAGTACTCCATGATGGCGTAGAATTCGTGAAAGGTGTTGGACATGGGCACAAAGTGGATCCACGGCAGGATGCGTCGATCGAACCACTCGCGATAAATGGTGGCCTTGATCGGGAGCGAATCACTGTACAGAAAAGCGCGGAAGCGTCCACTGTAGCTGTTGCCGTCAATATCCGGCAGGTATTTGTGGTTGAATTGCTGCTGGAGTGTGAGCCGGTCACCGATCTGGACAGTCCTGCCCACGGGACAATCTTTTGTCACCGGGTTGATGGTGTGTTCATTGCACGGATCGTCCGTGAAGGCTGCCAACAAATGAAATCTAAATGTCTCGTTGAGCGCATGGTCCATGGCCGCCCGAGAGACCGCGAATTCCATGCCCGCTTGTTGAATGATTGGTAATGAAGTGTCGTTCAGGACCATCCAATTATCGGGTGAGTGTCCCTCATCATGTAATGCAAGTTGCTCCGGATTCGTCAAGGCCATAAAGCGATGACGGTGGAATGCCTTCCAATTATTTGCTGTTACATTTCCTCCAGAAGCTATTGTGGTCAGTCATGCAACAAATTTCGCTTGTAGATTGGAGACTTACTCGTGCCTCTCCACATGATTTCCTCCAACATATTGGGCCATAGATCTTCCGTCCTTTTGGATTCATCATGGTGCTCGTCGACAAAAAGGTTTGCGCGAGCATAGTGCATTGGAGCGGGCATTGTGATGTCCTGATGCACAGACATCTTGCTGCCACCAAACATGGGCAATAGATCGCTGCGATGCCGGATTGTTAATGGCCTGACGAGACCTCCATGCAAGAATTCGAGTTCTGGTTGCTGACAAATATCGACGGTACCAGTATAATTATGTATGAATCCTTGTTTGGCATAGGCACGCTTGCTTATAGCTTCAAGGTCAATCATGTCGATAGGTCGTGCAGGAATGTCGGATGCATTGTGGTGCCTGTTTGCCTTATTGCTTTCGTACGCCAGCCTCGCAGGACTATCCGGGGGACAACCCTGCACGGCGAGTGGCCAGTAAGATTCCTTGGAACTTCGCGATTGCGTGTACCACCCGTCCAACAAAGACTCAGTCTTGTCGGCCGATTCATTGCCACGAACGGTAGATATGGTTTCTCTAGTAAAGTCGCGTTTGACCTCGTTGAGTGGTACATCAAGTGCCTGAGCGCGAACTTTGCTCTCTTTCTGCACAAGATCATTGATGTCCTCCCAAGGCACAACGACACGAGGCTCATCCAATAGATTGAGTGCAAGGTCTAGATCGGGCAGGAACTTGACAAAGTGCGAGATCATCTCTGACATGGTGTTGCACCAGAAGAAATCGTGTGTCCAGGCTATCTTACCGTCCCTGATCTTGATGTTTGTGGAACTAGCAGCTTGTCTTTTGAGGCGACCTTGATCGACTGTCCAAAATGGCCTGAGATCGTCGTATATCAAATCCCAGAACTCCTCCACAATCACAACGTTTCGTTCTCTGGCGAACTCGAACCAATCCCCAAAATGTGGAGGAGGATGACGACCTCGACGTTCTCTATAAGCTTGTGCTGCATAGGGCAAGGTGAAGGTCTGTTTCGCAAGTATTGCTTGTTGCTGGCGTCGAGCGTCCTCAATCAGCTGCGTGATTGGGTGCGTCGCAGGAATCAGTCCGCTCGCAATCGGTTTTGGCTCTGCATCAGTCGCCGGTTTGTCCTTGATTTCTTCCAAAGACTGTTCCTTTGTAGTGCTTTTCAGTGGTGGTGATGACGGAGATGGTAGCTTAGGAATAGGCGTAGAACTGGACGAGCTGGAACTCTTGGACTGCTTGTGTTCGAGAGTGTTACTTTGTGATGGAATTGGAGTCGGTTCTGGTTCAGTGACCGGCGTTGGTGAAGGCGCAAATGCACTGGCTGCTTCCGAGACGGATGCCAGGCCCGATTGACTCGACGAGGGGTGAACAGCATATTGCTCATGGCTGTAAATTGCCGTTCTGTATGGCTCCAGAAGTGAATCGGGATATGCATTGAAGAAGTTGAGGAAGAATAGACAGCACAACGCTGAAATCGAAAAAGAGACTAGAAATCTTGTGCGGCGAGGCCAGTGACGAAGTAACAGCTGGGTCCATGGTGGACCTGAAGCATGCTTGATATCGACCTGCATCCAAATGTTTCGTCCTTTCGTGCAACGGTCTCGAGTTGGGACACTCTCGTTATATGGTCAAGACGCAAGAGTAGTGAGATGCTGCTTGCGTGACGGCACTTTGACTGCAATGGTTCTGAGGCTCGGATATCATTCCCTGCCGATCGAGGATACCTACGAAGTGCAATCGACGTTATAGTGCTTCGATAATCCTTGCGTGTACACTATCGACGCGTCGTGTTTCACATAAAGTGCGGATTCTATGGCAGAAGGAAACGTGTCAATCATTTGACGGCATAGGGACAAAGAGATCCTTGTCGTGCGACTTGTCAGTGGAGTGGACACCTGGCTCGCAGACAGGACTGTGACTACCCCAGTGTTCAGGGACAAGACATGTATCGCCGTGCGAGTAATTAAGAGAGAGACAACCACTGAAAGTCTCCTGGAGGCGTTTCTCTAGATTTCTTGGTGAAGCAGCCGCTTCAGCAGCGAGGGGCCGCTTCACCAGATTTCGCTCAGAACGGCGACTGATCCCGGAGAGCGCACTTCGCACGTATAAATTGACTCTTGATGGAGACCCCGTACAGCGTACACAGTGCTGGTCATACACAATAGAAGGAGAATCCGCTCAACCGGTCTGCCGGTGAGCTGGTCAGCTGGTCTGCGCATGCAAGATGTCTATCTAGCTACCTAGCTATTGCAAGTCCAGTTCTAAATATACGTAGCAGGCTGACGGCCGCTAGCTATTCTTCAGCTGTCTATAGTTCCCTCCATGCCAGCAGAAACAACGGTCAGCTATGAAGCCAGCAGCATCCGACTGACCAGAGCACCGACCGCGACCGACGCGAGGGGCAGCAACAGTAGAAACAGTTAGGCTGAGAGAATCCCTTGGAGGATGTTCAGCTGATAAGGGGCGACTGGGGCGCCGCACGCTTTCTCCTCCAATCACCGCACGTCTGCTGAATGGGCGCAGAATTGCAGGAGAGGTAACGTTCAGCTTCACCTTTTCTTTCTTTCTTTCCTTCCTTCCATCCTTGCTTGAGACCTAGAGCTTTTCTCCTGTCGTTTGCAGCTCAGCCGTCACACCGCGTAGCCTTGTCCTTCTGCTGTGCATTGCAACGGTCGAGCTGTGTACCACCGCAGTATCTATGTTTTCAGGTAGCTTGATCATGATTAGCAGTACAATGATGAGCATTGCCAATGAGGCAAGCGCAATGAGCCGGAAGATGACGGCACGGTGGAACAAGCAAAGTAGGTAGTGTTACAGGTAGATGGATACACCCGCTTCTAGCAACTCAACGGCGACAGCGACAACTGCTGCAGGAGCCAACGACGACTTTCTGGGCATGACGCTCATTGAAGCAGTCGCCGCGATCGCACCGACCAGGAACTGCTACTGTTACTGACTTGTAGCTACCTATAGCGACAGCTAGCTAGATGGCCATGCAATCTGGAACCTTGAAAGGTCTGAAGTGTCACGTGTACTCGAGTACCGCACATCACCGCCACCACCATCCCACCCTGCCCCTGCTCATCCAGCCAATCAATTGAATGCAGCGGACCTTCTTTCCCGGTGCTCCGCGTCTGGCAGCTTCAGATCCATCCTTCTTCCATTGTTCCAACCTTGGTTGGAAGCAGCAGCTGCAGGCGGCACGTGTCTGTTTCACGTAGATTGCGTGCAGCAGGTTTGTCGCTGCTGTCACTTGTCCCGTTGATCAATTGTTGCGAGCCCTGGAGGACTTGCAACAGAACTGCCTGCATTCGTCTCCTGCAGCTGGTCTGTCTCGTCTGATCGATTGAGCGAGCGGGCGAGTGACTGGCCAGTCGAGTTTCAGGATTGCGAGTTTGATCTTCCAGGCTAGCTCGCGCGTTGTCCCTCCTTTCCCTTCTGGTGTCGATTCCAGTTCCCATATCACCACGACCTTCATTGAATATCCAACAAAATGCTTTAGGTTCGGTTCATAATAATAGCTCGAAGTATACCAACCCCGTTACAAAGGATCTACAAGTCTCACTCATGCACCCATGATGTCGGCCCTGAAGAGCAGACCGCAAGCTCGCAGGCAATTCAGGCATCCAGCAAAAGCGCTTGGTCTGCTCCTGACCCTTGTATGTGTCCTATACTGGTTGCATGCTTCCACAACAGACGAGTCAATCACATCTCTGGCACACACAGAACCGCAAACGAAAATTGATGGTACCTCTGAGTCTGGCAGTTGGGGGAGCAAGAACAATGCAGGAGTGATCGATACAAGCTTGCTCACTCAGATTTGCAAAGCCAACGAGCAGAGTGATCGTCGACAGTTCAAGGTTGTCTTGAAGACGAAGCAGATCAATCCCAAGGCGAGGCGGCAGTTATACGATAATCTCACATCATATCAATACGCTCCAACCACCACGACCAAACTCCCTGCATCACAATACTCTGCGCCAGCAGCACTATCTGAAGAGAATGCTCTCTACGCCTCTGGCTGTCTGGTGTACACCGATGTGCCTCGCGTCGTTCAACCAGAGCCCCCCATTCTTCAGCCAAGTCAGGTCATCTTTGGCGTTGCGTCATCAAAGGATCGTCTCTTGGTACCACATGCAGTGACCTCGTACTGGTTGGCGAACTCTTCGACGAATTTCTATGTCCATATTCCAGCGAAAGATGTGCCGAGCGCTGAAGCAGATGTCTTGGACCACTACAAGGACTTTGGACTCGCCCAGGCCTTTGTCGGACGCGAGACACGGGAGGTCGACCAGACCATGCAGTATGCTCGACTGAGCGCGGCCATGTACGAACTGACGGTCAATAAGAACATGAAGGATGTCCTTTGGTATGTTCACTTGGACGACGACACTCTGCTCACATCCATCACGGATTACCTTAGGATGCTCGATCGTTATGATGCATCCAAGCTCATGTATATCGGCGCACATTCCGAATCGACTGCAGCCCTAGCTCGAGATGGTAGAGGTGCTTGGGGAGGCGCCTCTATTGCAATATCGCGAGTCTTGGCTGAGCAGTTGTCGAAACGCTGGCTCGAATGCACGGACGAAGGCAGACTGGATCATACAGAGTTTGGAGACCACAAGCTCGATGCTTGTGTAGCATACATACAAGGTCGCACGCGAAAACAGCCAGATATTCAACTGGAGAACACTCTACATCAGCTGGATTTCTATGGCAGTCTAGATGGCGTTTTCAGGAGTGGAGTCAAGTGGTTGACCTTACACCACTTTGCATGGGTCAATCTCTTTCCTTACCCAGATGGGCCTGGAGGAACGCCAGCCAAAGTCCGCAAAATCGTCAACAGTGCCAGGCTTTTGGGTTCCGACGGTCTGTTTAGCAACTTTTTGCTGAAGCACGATGAGAGTGGTGCGACTGTGCTCACAAATGGCTATGCAGTGACTCGGTACATGGTGCCAATGACTAGATTGGACCTGGAAACGATTGAACGGACATACATGCAGGACAAGCAGGACGATTTCGAAGCGGCTATGGGCCCGACACGCAAGCCGAAAGTGGAGGGAAAGGAAAAGAGGACGTACTACATTCATGATGTGGTACCGCGGATCGTGGGCGGAAAGAACATTGGCAGCACCTGGACCTATCGTTACGATCGAGATGGCGTCAAGGAGGATATGATTGTGGATTGGTTGTTGTAGCGAGCGGCATGGCGTACATATCACATCTCATATAGCATCACGATCGTCACGATCTCATCATCATCAGCAGCAGCATCATCATCATCTTAATGGGACTCTTTTGGCACAGTCTACAAGCATACATCAGAATTTAGCATAGATACATTGCATATTTTCTCATCATCTGGCACAGATATGTCTCTTGCACTCAGCTGTGCTTTGTAGTCATGCAGTCATTATTACTAAATGTCATCTTGATCAATGTAGTATGTTTGGTATGCAACATTACGGTATATGCCATATGCTACTCTACTCGGAGTATCAGATGAAAACCCATAAAATGCGCCATGCGATGCTAGAGTACGATAATTTCGTTCAGGTATCGGTCAATCGAGGTTGATGACGAACCGTTTCCTGATGCGTTCGCCAAACGTCATGATGATGAGTGGCATGGGCATGAGTAGGACGGCGATGAATGCGAGCAGGGAAGTACCCCACCCGTACCCCAAGGCACGGTATAGACTTTGGCCGAATAATGGAAAACAAGCGCCGACAATGGCGCGAAACACGGACCCGGCGGCGATGGCGGAGGCGGCGTAACGGGTAAAGGCGTCAATGTAGTAGTTTTGCACGGCGTTGAAGATGAGAATCATGCCGAGTCCGAAGAATGAGGTGCCGATGATGGGTACGAGCCAGAAATCGTGCCGTTCGACGGACCAGCCGTACCAAAATAATCCGAGGGGAACGCAGACGGCGCCGACGTTGGCGATGGGGATGCGGTACTCGGGTTTCCCTACGCCGTCGATTCCCCGAGTGTCGGCCAATTTATTGTATACCCGGTCGATTTGTGGGATGCCAAAGATTACGGCGATCATGAAGCCCACGCCAAGGCCAATGTACGTCAGTCCCGCCAGGCCAGTGTTGAAGCCGTACACGTCGCCCCAGACCGTCGGAAACGTCGTGAATACTGACCATCATTAGTAGAAGTTCGCGCAAAACATGGATGACAAGACGTACGGAGGTAGAGGGTGCCGTAGAGCAAGGCCATGTAGCACGCCATGATGAAGACGATGGGCTGGAGGAAGAGAATCTTCATGGGCCGCTTGATAGCCTGAAACAGGCGTCGCCCGAGACTGCGCGGGTCGTGGTCGACGGCGATGGTCGGGTGCCCGAGTTCCTTCGACATCCGCATGGCACGCAACTTGAGCAGTTGCGGCGCGTACGTCTCCCTCAGAAACAAGATGCCCACGAGCGAATTGATGCCGCCCACAATGGTCATGATCCAAAAACACCATCGCCAGCCCAGACTCTCCGTCACGAATCCGCCCACGATCGGACCAATCACAGGGCCAATCAGGATACCTAGGACGTACTTGCCCACCACCTTGGCTCTCTGCCGCGGATTAAACATGTCTATGAAAACCATTAGTCTCTGTCTAGTTGGAATGAGGGCAAGGGAAAAAGACTGACCGGAAATGGTGCCGCCACCGAGAGCGATTCCCGCAGACCCAAAGAGTCCCGCGAGCAGTCGAAATCCAATGAGCATGCCGATACTGGTGCTCAAGGCACACCCAATCTGAAAGAGCGTAAAGACGACATAACACACCTGATAAATGTACCGCCTCCCAATCGTCTCCGAGACGGGCGCGAGAATCAGTGGCCCCACGCCAAACGCAATCACAAAGATGGAGACCGAGAGACTCGCTTTTGTCGCCGTCGTCCCAAACTCAGTCTGTACCTGTACCAGGCCCGGCGAGTATATCGACGAGCAAAATGGTGTCAGGAAAGCCATGAGCGAAATTACCACCACGTTAAGCATTTTGGTCTTGTACGGCCAATTCTTGCTATCCCACAGTATCAGTACACCATCACCCAAACGAGGATTAGTTGAGGCTTACGGATTCTCGGGATCAGAGTCGCCCTCCCAGGAAATAATGTACCGGCCCTGATTGTCTTTACCATGAATGGCCGTGCGTGTCCTCTTCAACTCTCGCATCGCCGTGTCATCTTCGTCCTCGTCACCATTGTTTCCAGCACTATCGCGCCCTTGCGTCTCGCTCGCCAACGTATGACTGTCTTCACTCGGCACAGATGACAAAGACGAACCCTTCTCCAAGTCGCGATTCGGATCTTCATTCGCTACGTCGCGCGACCTTTGTATCTGCTCGACTTCGCCTTCGTCCCGTGGTTGCGCATACGCCAAAGTCGAATTCGGATCCTCCAGCTCGTGCCCCTGGGAATCAATCGAGTCTTGTCCATCATGATGATCGTGATCGTGGTGATCCGACCCGCCGTAGCCTCTTTCTATCCCTTCGGCTCGCATAGAGAATACCTTTGTGTCACCCGCGCAATGTGCGGGGATATTCCCTAGTTGCAACCTTTTTGAAAACAATGATCCCGCTAGCTATGTAAAGTGCTGTTATAATTCCAGAAGAGGATTCTCCGACGACTTGTAGTCTGTCGTGTGACGAGTGGTGGCAATGCTGACTGAAGAGTTGACGCAGCAATGAGTTGATGACTCTGTCAACTTCAACAATCTTGGCGGCCACCCTCTCACAATCCATTGATCGACGCAACACCAACCTTCGGGGGCAAGTTTAGGCGACGGCCGAGCGGTCCGTGCCGACAATCGATAAGTCAGGTCACGTGACCTGTTCCATGCTTTGCCAGCTGCAATCAGATTCATTCGTCACTCTCGAGGTCGAGTGTGGTATTCGCGACTGCAGAGGGTCAAGTAACAAGTGATGGAGGCAACCTCAGTTGTCGAGCTGTGCGACAATTGTCAGTCATGCAGATGGATTGGCTACGCTAAAGATGCATAAATATGAGCGCTCGCTAATGTTCAATCGTCGCTAAAGGCTCGAGCCTTGTGATTTCACAGGGCAAGTTCATCACTGCTGCCTTGTGAACCATTCTCGGTCGCAGCGTCCAGTGGCACTTCCGGTCCTTCCAACGCAGCTCCGTTTCGGTGCTCGGCATGATGATGGTGGTGATGCTGATGGTGGTGGTGATGGCCGCCATCATGGTGATGGTGATGAGCATGAGTTGAAGCTACCACTGGGGGAGGCGGCGGTGGTGGCGGCGCAGGTCGAGCATAGCGCTCGCGGTGTCTGCGATCCCGGTCTTCCTTGTCCCTTCTGTGGTCGCAGCAGGTGCAACTCGTACTTCCTGGCCCAATGGCCTTGTCTATGCCAGTCTTGCCGCCGTTCTGATGCGTAGGGACGATCTTGTTGTCGAGTGGCGGTAGCATTGCATTATTGTTGTTGTTGTTGTTTGACGCCTTGGCCGGGGCACTCTTCTTCTTCTTTTTCCCTTTCGATCGTGCCTTCTCCAACAATCTCTTCCTTTCCAGTGCAGCTCTTCTCGCTGCACGGACTCGTTCCGTGTAGCCATTGATCAAAGCCAATGGTGCATATCCAAATATACTCTCAAATTCACAGAACTGACATATCCATACAGTCTCCTTCTCCCCAGGCTTCAACTTGGCGCGAACTTCCCTTCTCTGCTTGGCAAGAATCCGTTGACGGTCGTACGCCTTTTCTTCCTTTGTCCTTCGATGCCGTGGAGGCAGTATTGGATCCATGGCAGCCAAACTAGGACTCGTCTGCGTAGCCACAGATATAGGTTCGGAAGGTAAGATCTCCACGGGTGCAGGCGGAGGTGCTGGCAAGTTGCGAGCGACTGGCGAATCACACGTAAATTCGAATGTTCGCGAAGCTAGGCCTTCTCGACCATGTAAAGCATCCTGCAAAAATCAGTCATCGTGCCTTGGCTTGTGAAAGACAATAGTCGGCATACGTTGAACACAGCCGGAGCATGCGTATTGTTGCCAGAACGAAGTGAAGCATCTGGTCTACTTTCCGATGAGACATCCCAGGTGCGTCGTCTTCGCGTCTTGTTTTTCGTGCTTCGTCCAGGCGAAGTACCTATGCCGTGGACTTGCTGTGCAGGCGAAGAACTGTTGGTGTGGCCCATGACCGCACTTGTCGGTATCTTCCGCTTCTTTTTATTCTTGATGTTGTCGAGCCAGTCGCGACAGCCTGTACACTCATCGTCGTCCTCTTCGCTCTCGTCAAGATCTGTAGGGTCTTCGTTGCATTGCACAAAGTGACTGTCGTGAGCATCCAGGACGCACGTCGCTGTACGAGCATCTGGTAAAATATTGCTTGTCGTTTTGGCTTCGTTGCTGTGTGGAGGAGGTCTATTGAAGAGCAGATTAGAAGTCGCGGGCTGCTGCGATGGCTCAGGTAGTGGAATCATGGTAGATCCACTAGTCACTCTTCGTTTGGGTAAAGGAAGGATCCGTCGCTCTACTGCTTCCATGATTCGTCAAGGCCTATGCAGTACCTGGGTACTTCCTTTGTGGCGTGAAGCCTGGTCTGGAAACTCGTACTGCTCCGCAGATAAAGCAATGTCTTGTATGATTGATGACTTTTGACCTAAGATGAAAAGACTAGTGACTCCTGTCTTGATGTCAGCTGCAATTTGTGGTATCGTGTTGTGACTGATGTGCCAGTCGCCCTGAGTGCTAGATGAACTCGGGTTGATGCTACCACATGAAGCCACTGGAAGAAGTACCTTCCGATTGCTCAAGAGCCACAAGAGAGCAGCAGCATTCCGCGCGGATATATGTCTCTGCAGTAAATGACGCAGGAAGAAACAACCAGGAGTCACTGAAGAAGGAGGATGTGGTCTGTGCTTCAGACTTTGGTTCGTCTTCCAATTCTGCCAGTCAGCAAATCGTGCTGCATTCTGTGAGGAGCTCTTTCAGATGAGTTCTCCATATCGATGCCGGTTCTCAGATGGAATCCTGCCTGGGAAGTAAGTTGGCTATTCATCTTTGTCGCATAACACTGATACGGGCTTTGTCTCTATCTCTGTACCTCTGTCGCACAGCGTAGCAGTATGTCAGGCGCAGAAAGCGCTAGCGAAGAAATGGAGGAAGTGACGCGCTGCGTCTGCGGCAATATAGAGCTTCGCATCGAGGAAGATTATGAGGATACTGGCCTGTTCGTCCAGTGCGATAAGTGTCTTGTGTGGCAGCATGGGTATTGCGTAGGTCTTTTGAGCGACAATCAAATGCCGGAAACATATTTCTGTGAGCTGTGTCGGCCAGACCTACATCGTCTCATACATCGCCCACGCAAACTACCTAGATCCAAATTTCTCGGCATCGATAATGCCTCCTCACCTCCGCCAATCCGTGTCTCGGAAGAGCCTAACGACCAAGATGCCGACTCTGGACCCAGGAAACGTCGAAGTACGATGAATTCTCGTGATGCCGCTTACGATCGACAACTCGAGGCGGCACTTTTACTGTCTGCACAACAAGATGGTGGCTCGGTCGAGATGCCTGCGCCATCCATCAGTGCCAGGTCTGGTCGCGGTACGCGTCGTCAGAGTCCCACAACTTCGAAGCGTGGTCGTACACCAAGTCCGTCGCCGCAGCGAGAAGATTCGAAACAGAAACGCCGCCGGAAAGGTGGACCAGTCAAGAAAGAGGAGGTTTCGCACGAAGACACCGCTTCGTCTCGACGTAGGAGCAAGAAGAAGAGCGGGCAAACATCAAATGACTCTGGCACAACAGCCGACGGGCAGGACGAAACGGCAGAGATGGACAATGCATCACAGACATCGCGGGCGCGTCCAATCACAGCCGACAAATCCGCCCTGGCACAGCTAGCACAGACAGAATCGCGGCCGGCGTCACGAGCAGGGTCACGCGAATCGACGCCTGCGCCGACAAGCGGGACGACACGAAAGCGCACGGGAGGAACAAGGGCGAGCAAGAGCAGGACGGGCAATGGCACATCGTCGCGCAGCAGCAACCACAACAACAATCACACGACGACGACATCTACCACAGCGACGACGACGACCGCGCTCCCATCGACGCCGAGTGGGCGGATGACGGCCATGTCGGAGATGCGCAAACGGGTCTCGTCCATCCTGGAGTATGTCGGCCGCGCGCAGGAGGAGATGGCGACGGAGGTGACGGAGTGGAGCCTGTTTGTGCCGCCCGAGCAGATGGCGGGAGCGACGACGACGCAGCAAAACAAGAAGGCGGAAACAGAGGACGAGAGGGTAGCAGCAGGGGCAGAAAGTAAAGACTCATCGATAGACAGGAACGACAGTGTAAATGACAGCATCTGGGGATACGGGCACGGACCTGGTGGGAGTGTCGCGCTGCTGGAGGAGCTGACGAGTTCGCTCCTGCGCTGGGAGAGCATCTACGGCTGATCGGCCGTCACTATTTGAGTATCTACAGTAGAATGACGGGTCTATTGCTCCTGCTACGTACAGATGGTTCAAGCATCAATATGCGGGATATATAAATTGCATCCAAATTAGCCCATAGGCTTTCTTTTCCTATTCTGCACGAATCACTACATACTGCCGCCGCAAGTACTGACGTCTGCGTGCGTGTATATATGTATATATATAAGCGTGTGTGCATGCATATGTGATGGGTATAGTGGGAGACGTGCATGCACCACTCTTGCAGACGTAACAGGAAAAAAAGCAAGTGAATTGCCACATGTAGCAAAGAACGAATCAGCCAGCACAGCAGCAGCAGCAGCAGCACCTGGGCAGGACGAGGCAGCACGAATTGAACGATAGATTACCAGCGCTCTTCTCGTCCACCTGACCCAGGTACTGCAAGTTACTGGTATTCATCAATTTGCGAGCAAGTCTGTCGATCAGTCGATCAATCGATTAAGCGATCAGTTGATCTAGACAGTCCAAACAAACGTTCAAACTCCAGGATTCTATCTCCAGTCACCTGTGTACCAGATCTGCCAGCAGGCAGGCAGGCAGGCAATCTCAGCGAGCAACCAATCTGTTTTCCCCCTGCAGCAATCTATTTCCAGCTCAGCCGCCGCGTCTCTATCCATGCTGCCCCAAGCTCTCATTTGACTCTGCTGCTTGCTTGGCTCGTCCGTCTGACACGCGTCTCCTCCGGGGCTTCCATTCCAAGGTTCTCGTGCTTGCGGGTTCTTGTGCCGACCTCGGGATCTGCAGGAATTGCAGGATTGGCAGCAACCCGCACCTTGACAAGAATTTCCAGGTTTGGAAGTGGCAGACTGTCAATTGGACTGTCTGGAAATATCTGGCAAGTGTCCAGGTGCTCCATACGCTTCGATTTCCATGGGGACTCGTCTGCGTGGTCATTCCAGCAGGTCTGCCTACGTAGTGCCCTAGTCTCCCCCAATTGCGCTGTCCAGCAAGTATATAAGCAGGAGTCTCTTCCTCCTTGCCTTCACCTCTACCCTTACCGACCACGATCAGATCTTGGTCAGAGGTTAGCCAAAGGTTGTCTCAGTCATGAAGACTTCGACCTTGCTCTTTGCAATTGGTAGTGCTGCCCTGACACGGGCAGCTCCCACCGCCTTTCCCAATGAAAAGCCAGTCGAGCCAAACGACAGTGGAAGAAGTGAGCCAGGCAGCCAGCAACACGCAGGGAACGGTCTTTCCGCTAGCGAGCTTCTTCTTCAATGTGATCCAAGCAGGGTTCCAGCCGTAAGTCGAGCGGTCCTGCGAATATACTGCTAGGCGTTGACCAGGTCTAGTGTCCAAAGCCGTCCTTCGCTGTCCCGAGGACCGTAACCACATACGGGAAACCGTGTATCGAGTACGTGTGCAAAGATCCGCCAAGCAAGCCGCAATCTGCTCTCGAAGCCCTCGCCCAGCCTGACGAGAAGCTCGCACCTAGAGCACTGGCATCCGATAATCCGACTGGGTACCCGACTTGCGAGGGCCAGGACCTGAACGTGAGTTTGAGAGAGCAAAACTGGTGCTTTGTAGATTGCTAACAAGACTACTAGTGTGGCACACGAAGGAAGGAGTGGTCTATCCGACACGGAGACTTTCCTTGTGCCTATTATGGTTGTGTCGGCGAGTCCAATCCGCCGGTCGCACCAGACACACATTTGGGTGCTGAGCAACCTGAAGAGAAGCTTGAGGCTAGATCAGAAGAGTCTCTCTACGCAAAAATTCCGCCTTTGTGTGGCCCGAATGCAAATCCAGATGTGAGCCGACTCAGACTCGATTGTACTGACACACTGACTTGAGCTCTAGTGCGGCGACAAGGGCAAGAAATTCCTCACCCACCATGGAGCACACGGGCTATGTAGCTTTTTTGTTTGCATTGGACACACTAGTCCGGGGTCCACACCTGGTTTCCACGGTGCCACGGATCCGGGCCAACCTAACGATGAACTAGTCACTGAACATCTGGAAGCCCGAACCGGTTTGCCACTTTGCGAGCCAAACTTCCAGCCAAATGTGAGTTCGAGTGCGTCGGCTCCATCTAACATTGACTGACTGAACCGTCTAGTGTGACCCGGCAAGCGTACACTATGTTCCAGGTCGTAGGGGACCCACTTTGTGTCTGAATCCCATCTGTGGTCCTCATAAGAAACCAGGACCACCGCATATTCTTGAAAGATCTCTCGACGAGTCCGAGCCTGAAGCGGAACAAGTGACTAAACAACTCGAAGCCCGGACTGACTTGCCACTTTGCGAGCCACTTTACCAACCAAATGTAAGCCTAGCTACACCTCAAGCATTTTAGATTGACTGACTGGACACCTTTAGTGTGGCAAGGCAAAGACATTCCACACTCCAGGAACCAGGGATTTCGGTCCGTGTCTCAACACTTTCTGTGGTCTCATCCCCCGACCAAGACCACCTCGTATGCTTGAGAGATCATTCGATGAGTCCGAGCTTGAGCCAGAACTAGCGATCGGACAATTCCCACCAAGAACAGACCCGGGCCGGGCGAGATACCCCACTTGCGATGGAAGGGCACCTCCAGACGTGAGTCACATTGTTTTTGTATTCTGATGAAGGAATTGGCCGACTAACTTGCATAGTGTGGAGGCCGACATAGGTTTGAATCTGTAGTCCGCAGGGGCGACTTCTTCTGCGTCGTTTATTATTGCGATGGAGAAGCAGCGCAGTTCTCTCGTCGTGATTCTGAGCACACTTGGATTAATGAGCACCTGAAAGAAGAGTATTCCAAGTCCGCCTTCGACTCCGAAACTGAGACTGTGCCAGTGACTGTGCCACTTGGGGGACCAGAGAAAGGCTCAGGGCATATGAGTTACCTACCCTGCAAAGACAGTCCAAATCCAAATGTAAGTCAGATTGAGTCTCAAAAGGATCTATTGCTGACTGTTTCTGTGTGGTACTGGACGCAGAGTTGGAATCGAGGTGCGTGAGGCCGGCGTTTGGTGTCTGTGGTATCACTGCGAAAGAGAAGCATCGCAATTCTCTCGTCGTCATTCTGAGCACAATAGTGACATCGAATCTGAGACTGAGCTGGAGCCAGTGACTGGACAACTCGCGCCAGAGAAAGGCTCAGGACATCCAAGTTACCTACCTTGCGCAGACAGTCCAGATCCACAGGTAAGTCATGTCGAATATCCCAAAGATTTATTACTGATTATTTCTGTGTGGTGGAAGACGCAGAACTGCAGAGTTGGTGCATGAGGCTGGTGGTTGGTGTTTGTGGTTCCGCTGCGAAAGAGAGGCATCGCACCTCTCTCGTCGTGCAGCCGAGAACATGGCCAATGTCGAGCACGAGCTCGAGCTAGAGGACGATGACGACGTTTCTCTGCCTGACCTCCCAATCAGAGTGAAGACCATGTCTTAGTAAAGAGATTTAGGGATGTGCGCAAGTGCTCAATGCTTTCGACCGCCCAGTCGGCCTTAACTCGCTAGCAGTATCTGCACGACCTTCGTAGAATGACAATTTATCCAAACATATATAGAGTAAGCGCCATTCATGTGCCAAACCTGTCTTTCGTATGCAATTGTTCTCGACACGGCTACAGGTGAATGAAGCATTTTCCACGTTTTGCATATGCGAAAATGTATGTACTCCAGGCTCCGCTTTGTGTTAGTATTGCTAGAATGATCCGGGATCACCTGGTGATTACGCGTCAACCGGAGGAAAGACTATGGACCACTGGTGGAAACCTCAGTTTTCAACATTCCGGCTGGAATCACCTCCAATCCGGTTCTCTCCCACCAGAATTTCTCGACGTGAGAATGGTACGTATCGCATTGTACTTGTTGCATTTGGCACAGCCCTTAGCGTGCGTGCAATCAATCTCATATGCACGCTGCGGTAATCCAGGTACATTCGACGGCTGGTCCATTTTCGCCCAAGTGGCCAACAGCAGCAGGGCTCTCCTATTCTACATGTAGATGCCAGTCTCATCCACAACTGCTCGTCTGTGTGTGAGAATCTGCTGAATCGATAAAGATTCCAAGCAACACGCGGTCAGCATCTGCCAGGCATGCCGCCTTCCGTGACGCAATTACGGTAGTCCTCTGGTATAACCAATCCAGCGGTCTACCTACCGTATTTACTGCGAGTCTGTGCGGAATGCTGGCAGGTGCTCCATGTGCATTCACGCTTGCGTAGATCATGCCTACTACGTGGTCGATCCAAGACTGTCTACCTGCTCAACGAGGTGGTTGACAGGGATGCAGGTAGTGACCTGCCACGTTGCGCCGTCTGCTCAAGTATATAAGCAGGAGTCTTTCCCCTTCGGCCCGTTCGATCCCCTTTTTTACTACACTGACCAGAATCAATAATCTGGTTGAACGAGGCCAAGTCAAGAGGGACTTCAGACCATGAAGACTTCAACCTTGCTCCTTGCAGTGGGCAGCGCTGCATTAGCACGGGCAGCGCCGACTGCCTTGCCCGGCCAAACGCCAGTCGAGCCCAACGACCATGGACTGTCAGCAAGTGAAGTTCTGGTTCCGTGCGATGGAAACAAAATTCCAACGGTCAGCCGAGCTGTTGTACGACGCAATGTCCGTCTGCTGACCAAGTCTAGTGTCCTGCTCCGTCCAAACCTTTTCCCAAAGTAGTGGTTATAAATGGCAAAACATGCGTACAATTTCCTTGCGTCAAGCCACCCATGGAAGCGCAGTCCACGGCACTCGAGACGGATAACAGTGGACGAAGCGAGCTGACCTCTCGATCAAACGCGGCTGATGGACTTTCAAACAGCGAAATTCTCCTTCCATGTGTAATCATGCGAAACCCAAAAGTGAGTCGTGCCGCATCGTGATTGCAAGGCAGATTAGTTGACCGATTCTAGTGCGACCCTCCTGCCAAGCTTCTCGGAGTCACTGTGACCACACACGGCAAGCCGTGCATCGAGTATTACTGTGTGCCTGCAGCGGAGGCAGCAAACGGAATGCAGACCTTGACAAAGACAGCTCAAACGGAGTCCTCCGCCGGGATGTCGAATTTGAACGACAAAGGGCATAGTGGTCTGAGCACTGAACAACACGAGTCGAACGGCCTTGAAACGAGCGCACTTCTTCTCCCATGTAGTCCAAACACCACGCCGCAGGTGAGTCAAGCTGTGGACGCAATGCGAGGCCAAGGGATTGACCGCTATTTAGTGTTCCGTCGGAAGCAAACCTGTCCCAAAGACCGTGACCACATGGGGACATCCATGCATTGATTATACTTGCGAAAGCATCATAGGAGGGGGATCAAACCCTGCCGTCGCGGCCCAAGGCCAGTCTCATGCGAAGCTTGAAGCTAGATCAGCGGGATCCGATAATCCGACTGGCTACCCGCTTTGCGATGGCGACAACCCAGATGTGAGTTGGAAGTGAAATTGCTCATTGTAAGCTTCTAACGAGGTGCAATAGTGTGGCGCCCGTGGGAAGGAGTGGTCTGTTCGACACGGAACCGTCCCTTGTGCCTTTTATGCTTGTGTCGGCGAACCGCCTGTACTAGCAGAATCTCACGATTCTACAGTGTCTGCAGCTCAGCCAAAAGAAAGACTAGTGAGCGCAAAACTCGAAGCCAGAACTGATCTGCCACTTTGCGAACCGAGATACCAACCAAACGTAAGTCTACTCACTTCTCATTCGGCCCACATTGATTGACCATACCATATAGTGTGGCTCGGCAAAGACATATCACACTCCAGGACAAAGGGATTTCGGTCCGTGTCTAAACACTTTCTGTGGTCTGACCCACCGACCGAGACCACCCAATGTTCTTGAGAGATCTCTCGAAGAGTCTGAGAGTGCGAAATGGCCAGTGACTGGACAACTCGCGCCAGAGAAAGGCTCAGGACATCCAGATTACCAACCTTGCGAAGACAGTCCAGATCCAAAGGTGAGTCAGGTTGAATTTTCCAAAGATTTATTACTGATTATTTCTGTGTGGTGGAAGACGCAGAACTGCAGAGTTGGTGCATGAGGCTGGTGGTTGGTGTTTGTGGTTCCGCTGCGAAAGAGAGGCATCGCACCTCTCTCGTCGTGAACTTGAGAAAATGGCTGATGTCGAGCACGAGCTAGAGGATGATGACGACGTTTCTCTGCCTGATCCTCCGCCAGTTTCATCATTTTGAAGTCGCTCGCCAGGCGGTCTCCGTCGAACTGTGCGATTGCTCGGCCCGACATTTCTTACTCAAATCATGCCAACTCGTTAGCAATATCTTTTAGATCTCGCAAATTGACAATCTAGCAAGTAATTAGTCTTGGCGCCGTTCATTCCTCATTCCTGATCTTTCAATGCAGTATATTCTTGTTATGGCTTTCAGTCGTCTGACATTTCTGTGTTTGTACATGCGATATTGCATGTGTACAATTCTGGGCGTTGTGGTGGTAGTGCTAGAATAATCCAGATTGTCTGACAAATGAGTCGTTTGGGTGTACCATCAATCACTTGTATAAAGTCCTGTTCCCAATGGTATTCCTCATCTTTCCTTTAGTAGAGTTTCCTTGGAACTGTCGACAAAAGAAACAGACGAGTACATTGATTTTCTCTCAAGACAAGTGTTTCTGCCGAGCATGCAAGTGAAATCGACTCTTGCAGTGGTCTACTGGCTATCGATGACGGCGACCACGACCGCACATGCACTACCACTGGGCCTTGGACCGGGCCCTGCTCCTCGCCACAACGACGACGACGACGGGGCCGAGGGATTCATGGACAGAAATGTCCCGCAGACCCTACTGCCCTGTATCAGCCAAAAGGCACCGCCAAACGTGAGTCTCCCCGGTAGTCCTCTCCTCTACCTTTCCCTGAATCTCCATCATGCAGAAATCAATGAAAGGCAGAAGGGAAGGGAACAGAATGGGGGACAAATTGGCTGATAATCAGTAGTGCCCCGACCGACTGGTGTACATGAAAAAGACGAGTCGCGGCGTCTGCATCGAGTACGTCTGCCCTGGCGGCGCACGACACTCGCCCATCGTCAATGAAGGAGGCGGTCATTATGGCGGCATCGGACCTGCTGCTGGGAAAGAGCACCCACAATCATGAGACGACGGGAATTTTATGGTTTTCCCCCTCGATCTTCGCAGAGCAGACCTTATAGAGGGATGAGAGATGGTCGGAATAGCTACAGTAGTATGCATTAAAGCTTCCGTATAGTATAGCTATAGTTAAGATTCATGGTAGAGCAATCCATCGCGCCCATCGTAATTTTGAAATTCTACAAGCAGCGAAACAATTTTTTGATTTTCTTGCATCATTTTCTCCGGCTCCGCAATTTCGCTCGAATTTTGTCATTGTCCTCGCGTTTCTTGCCATCTCATCTGCTCATTCGTCCTGCGATTATCCTTGCTCTATACGTATCTATTGGCCTGTATCCATACGTTCCCCGATTCTATCTGTTCCTGCAGAGCTTCATAGTAGATTGAATAGGATGAAGAGAGCCACTCGTCTGGTTTCGGCACTGCGTCGCTCGAATGTTGCCGCTTGGCGTACACCAGCGGTCGCACGATCTTTCACTACACAGAGTCGTCTGTCGTCAGGGACGAATTCCCAATTGGCGTTCCCCTGCGTCGATGCATCCGAGCAGCGGACGGCGCAGTTTGCAAACTCTCTGAATTCCGGACCGGAACCGAGCTACTCGTCGTCGCCTGCGGGCGTCGTCATCTGGCACTCTTCCGAGCCGCTGGAATGCGACTATGGCGGCTCACTCTCAGAGTACGATATCGCCTATGAATCATGGGGCACGCTCAACGATGCCAAGGATAATGTCATCCTGCTGCACACGGGACTCTCGGCCTCGTCGCATGCCCACTCGACGCCGGAGAATGGCGCACCGGGTTGGTGGGAAAAGTATATCGGGTCCGGCACGGCCCTAGACACGGACAAGTACTACATCATCTGCACCAACGTCCTCGGCGGCTGTTTCGGCAGCACGGGCCCGAAATCTCTCGACCCTGCCGACGGACGACGGTACGCGACCCGATTCCCGATCCTGACAGTGAATGATATGGTGCGCGCTCAATTCAATCTACTGACTGGTCTCGGCATCGACTGTATCTTTGCGAGTGTCGGCAGTTCCATGGGCGGCATGCAGAGTCTCGCGGCCGCGACGGACTTTCCGGACCGGGTGCGAAACGTCGTCAGTATTTCCGGGTGTGCCAAGAGTCATCCGTACTCCATCGCACTGCGACACACGCAGCGACAAATCATCATGGCAGACACGAATTGGAGTGCGGCACGAGGAGATTACTACGACTCGATCCTCCCGCACTCTGGCATGAAACTCGCCCGCCAAATTGCGACCATCTCGTATCGCAGCGGGCCGGAGTGGGAGGACCGGTTCGGGAGTCGTCGCGCGGACGAAGAGCAGTCGCCGGCTTTTTGCCCTGATTTCCTGGTGGAGACGTACCTCGACCACGCGGGCGAAAAGTTTATCGGGAGCTACGACCCGAACTCACTACTCTACGTCTCCAAGGCCATGGACCTCTTCAACCTCTCGGCGTCATATGGTCGTGCGGTGCGACGCTTCCGAGAGACTGCAGGCACTCGCAGGCAGACGACCGACCTCTGCCGCATGGAAGCGTACGACGAAAAGCAGCCAAACCCTACACTAGACGCCGACACGGATTCCACGACGAGGGCAAAGCTTGACGCGCTGGAAGATTTACAGCGTGGCCTCTCGAGCATGCGCGACACGCCGACGTTGGTGGTTGGCGTGCAGAGCGACAACTTGATGCCCGTCTCGTGTCAGCGCGAGATTGCGGATGCCCTGCGCGGCACGGGCAACCGGGACGTCCAGTACGCCGAACTCTCCCTCGCCCAGTCGCATTTCGGACACGACACCTTTCTCCTCAGCGAGGAAGTCAGTTTTCACGTCCGCGACTTTCTCGAGTCTCGTCGACGGGCTGCCTACAAGTCATCCACCATTTTAGATTGAGTCTTTTCTATCGACTAGGATTCCCGAAATTGACTATATTGACGATCAATCGTGGGTGATTGTCGATATAGATGAAACATCGGTGGCAGGCGTGGAAAAGTGCACCACGTACCTCGACGATTGGCCATCATTCATCCGGTCCATCGTTTCTCCACGACCATGATGAACATTCCACGCACAGCCGTCTGACGTGGCCATTCATTCCATCACCACTGTGGAGCTGGATCGATTGACGAGATCGGCAGACGTGGCTCAATCGGTATATAAAGTCCTCGACTCCCCCCTTCGACCTTACGGTCCCTTCGAATTCACCTCCCCCATCAAACGACTAGGACAATTAGGAAGCACTAAGAAATGATAATCGATATGAAGGTCGTGGCAGTATTATGTGCAATCATGACCATCGCGTCCGCCATCCCCACCGAATCCAGTACCACGGGATCAGGTACGACCACGGCATCGAATGTCGCTCAGTCAGTCGATTTTCAGGGCGGAGAACCATACTCGCCCGGAGACGTGAGTCCCAACTTTTCCCCACCAAGCGATGGGCCTTTTTCTGACCAAGTATCTTTAGTGCCACGAAGTCTGTAAAGAGGCCGTCGAGGTCGCCGGATGCGTGGACGACTGTCTCGCCATGGAAAAGGTCTTGCTCGAGCAAGGTGAAATCGGACTCGATCAGCATGTCCGCGAAATTCACGAGGCCATGCAGACGGCGCACGAGATGCAGTAGGTCAGTCGTACCGTCACAAGGGACTTATCATATGATTCTACGACTACAAGACTACTTTGCATACTATAGTACAATCGACCAGATTTACTCATAATCCTCCTTCGAATTGACCTTTTCATCGTTGCAACACAACGTCGCGAGGTCACACTCCTCGGCGACCTTCAATTCGAATATTTTCGACTTTTCACAAACTTCACCAAAGTTGTGTACCGGCCCATGATCACTTGCCTTCGTCAAGTGTCGACCGATACGCGCAGTGGTACGTGCCTCTGATGGAGGATAGACCGGCTCAGCCCCAAAGTGTTCCGTGATTAGAGTCTTGATGTCCACCAGACCGTGTCTGGCGTCCTTGACTGCCTGAGCACCATTGCTGCGATCCACTCCGATCGAGATTGCTGCAATGACGATGCAGAACAGGGCAAGAGCTAGCTGCAAAGCGAGGAATATGACGACTGGTATAAGCGGAACTTTGGTCCCAATCGTGTTTGATTGCGTAGTCTCCCGGAGTGATAGTGCCGCTACGAAAGCGCCTACAGACTGCCCGATGATGGTCTGCGAAATGGATAGGGCAACCAGACTAGAAAAGTCTTCAGAAGTGTTGGCCTTTACCGCGGCGGCAGTCACACCCAAAGAGATTTGATCCACCCCATATGATTGACCAATGGCTCCAGTAAGAGCCTTGGCAGCCTCAAGCGAGCTCATTCTCTTCTCCCCTGGAGCTAGCATAACATTGTTCGCTTCCCGGCTCCTGGCACTCGACGGTGGCATCGATGTATAGTTCAAGTCCATGACCGTCACCTGACATGCTAGAATGGTGCAACTTTGTAGTAAGCCTACATAGATGCCAGTGTTGAAGGACGATACATTGAGGAAATCAGTGGCACTCACTGCCGGAAAAGAGCTTGCGTAGTCTTTGAAGCATCCATAGCCACTAACCCAGAATGGATTTGCGCCGTTCGTGGCATTGAGCACATCGATCTGGAAAATCTGATTCGCATACATCAATCCTCTTATAGCAGAGTATCCGCCACCGCACGCAAACGAGGCATAACCGGAAGATGGATAAGTCAAAGAACATTGCGAAGTAATGATATCGCACGAGGTCCTGGTTCCGATTGTGGCAGCCTTAAAGCGCACTGATTCCAATGTCGTTGCTTGACTTATGTATGCTATGGGTCCTTCGTTTCGTACGGTGTTCACATTTGAGGTATTTGTTACTGTTGCAAAAGTCTCGATCGCATCAAATAGGAATCCGTCTGAGCCAAAGACACACGATGTGTCACGTATACCGTCAAGACCAATTGAGCTAGAATTATTCTCAGCTACAAAGCAAGCAGGTCGCAATATTCGAGAGTAATTATGTGTGGGTGAGCCGGGACGATCGGAGATTGTTAGTGTCGTGGACTCTAGAGTCTTATGAACCCAGACGTCTGCCAGCTGCACCATAAGAGTCAAGACCAAAGTGACGGCGAAGACGACGGAAAGCCATTTCACGATACGCGTGATCCGTGGTTGATGCCTCTTCTTGCGGAACGAGAACCATGTTTCACCAAATTCTACTGGCAAGGCAAAAACCAAGAACTCGAGGAGGACAAAGAACGAACCTCCAGAGCACATTTTGACCATGAATGCAAATTGCTCGGCATTTGGCAGTTCTGAAAATTGGTACTCATTCTCGATATCGATCCACATCTGAGCGACTCGATACGCAAAGAGAACCATGATCACAGTGCAAAGCAGAGACATGATTGTCGAGGTAATAGTGCCGATGAATAGCGGCACATTCGCCGGCACCGCAGAATAGAGATCTACCAAATTAGTCTCTCACAACTACGACACGTAGTACAGGCTTACATCCATCTGCAATATGGTCGCTGTAGTGGAATAGAGCATAGAAGAAAGCTGTCGCGAGTCCAACGATGGGTAGTACAACCGCCATGGTGAGCAAGGTAATGCGAGGAGTGATGTTGTATGTCGAATTGACTCGCAGTCTGGTCATACGTGGTCTCGCTGCCCTATTGGACGACATTTGAGCATTCGAAGGACCAGTATCCATGACTGGTCTTAAGAGATTGTGCGAGCTATCGCCTGGCCGAGCAAGTTTCGAAGCTTAGTACTCCAGCCCGAGGTCTTGCTCCAAGAAGCGTGAGCAATGAGTACGGCTACTGGTCTCGGAGTGCATCTAATGGTAATGTGGTAAGGTTGTGATAATGAAGAAATTCGTTGTAGCATAGAAAGTAGATGCTGAACTGTTTTCAGAACTGTACGCAACGTGGTGTGGACGATAGTCCTTGTGATCAGTTGACATACAGCTGTCTTACAACGACTAGCTTCAAGCATACTTCAGTCTCCATCAGCCCGATACGTGGCAGAGAGCCATCGAGCTGCGTTGTAAACATACTCAACCAGTATCATGCTAGAGTGGTTCCAGCGATGTCGTTTGCGTTAAATAAGACGACGACCTGATTCGTAAATTCTGGCTGATTGTCTTGAGGAAAGTCGGCAATATGCCGGTAGCTTCCATAGCCAGTACCAAATGCTGTGGAAATTACTTTTTCTCTATGCTCTATCGTCTATAGTTATATTGTGTAAGATTTGCGAACGTTGAAAAGATATACAATTCAGTCATCAATGCCGGCCGCGAACGCTCCCAACGACATTGAGAGTCAAGCATACTACCATAAAGAGACATCCATATATGCCTAACGCAGCAGCTGCGTACCTCAGGAACTTCCTCTTACGCTGCACGCCATTATTCGTCTCGTCTAGACTTTCGCGCTCATCCTCTGCCAAGGACGAGTAGCCTTCAGAGTCTTGTGTGATGCGCCAGTAAAAGAGACCTGGCAGAATGAAGCTGATTGCAGCAGAACCTGTCGAGCCGACGTAGGCTAGAACAACTTCGAGGGACGAGACGACCATGGCTACTAGGTATGATGAAATTAGTATGAATGTCGTCAGGACAGTCCATCGTAGCTCGCTAATTTCCTCTCGTGCTGCTTCTTCTGCCTTGGAGCCAAAGCTTCGCATGCTGGATTGTGATGAGCCATTTCGCAAAGCTGATCCATCTGTACCGTGCCAAGCTCGGGAGATGGACACCAGAATCTTGTCCAGTGATGCCCTGCATGGATGTGCCTGGAGCGGGTACGAGAAGAGGATAAGAACAACAATAGCCACTCGACCGATGTTTGCTGTAGGAGAGTTCGGGTACATGGAAACTATGTTGCCATTGACATTGTCACCATATGATAGATACCCAGTGATAGCCACGAGAAGGTAGACAAACCAACTGCCACCAATGGCTGTGCTGACGACCAGATTGATCTGCTTTTGTGACGTATCCCGAATCTCATTTACCACTGTAAAGATATTCTGGTGACAAGTAAAAGCAAACACGAAGACGGGGAGAGACGAAAGAAATTTGACGAAGCCAGACCATTGGAAGAAGACTACATTGCCCTTGAAAGGTAGTGTATCTCCCTTGAGCCAGTGACCGACGACGAGCAGAACCAGGTAGCCGATAGCAAAGAGTGAGACCACAGACGTATACTTCAACGAATCCAACTTTCGCAAAAAGGACAGAGGTATAATGATAATCATGAAGACCGTCAGCCAGAATCGCCTATCCATCAAATACGCACTGTCTTCAGCCTGCGGAAACGCTGCATGAATCACTTGCGGCGTAAGGTTCGAGATGATGATGAGATAACTGACAGCAACACCGAAAGTCTTGAGCGCAATCGCGAGATCGAACAGTATCGCCGCACCAGGGTACGTGCGCTTCGAAATGGTGAAAAAGGACGCCGAGCCATTGTCTACATACTTCGAGCACCTCGTCAGGAGGTACAGTCCAAACCCAGCCGTGACACCGGCAAACGTGATGACCAGTATCCCGCCAAAGATCCCCAAGACTCCCATGGCATGCGGCATCGCCAGCACACCGGCCCCGATAATGGTATTCGCCAAATTGATAAAGGACGACGAGAACGATGCCATCCCGACATGCTTCGAGCCGACATCGACATCGCCAGGCATCAGAAGAGGCGTCGACGCAGTGGACTCCCCTTGACCTGCCGTGTCGTGCGAGTCTGGCATATATGGCCGACTGGGCCGCTAAAATGGAGTAGAGTGTTGCGCTGCGACTCGCCAATCGGGGAAGTGAGCGAGTGAGTGTCGTGTGTCTGGAGAGTCTCGACCCTGCGGGCTCACAAGTGGTCCAAGATCTAGTTTATCGGCGACGCAATATACAACAATTACTGACGACCGACAAGCTTGAGTGACACATGCTGCTGGTTCGTGCGACAAGCATGGAGAAAGTTGCGCCAAGCGCTAAAACGCAATAAAAGTTGTGGATGCGGCTGAAATTGCCTCATTGAGTAATCAAAAGACACATAGAACCATCATCCATGAATCTATCTCACTCTTGATTGCTCTGACCCCTGCAGCAGCTGCAGCTAGTGGCAATGCATGCATATGGATGGGTCACTAGCAACTAATCCCAGCACTGTTCCTGTTTATATTCGGAACTATCAAACAACGTGCAGTAGATTCGGGATTTCGTTGACGTTTTAGTATCATTTGGTACTTGCATCGTCGATTGGTCATAAACGTGATTCAAGTGTTCGAGGAGTGAGACTTGGTAAGACATATAAGAGGACAAGACAATGATTCGACCACTTGTTAACATGCCATTTCTAATCTCGACCGTGAACCAGTGACTTGTCCATGGCAAACCGCTAAGAGCCCTGCTCCAAGTCCCTCTCCGACTCCTATCTCTGCTCATCCTCGCACAGCTCCGTTTTTACCATGCCAAAGACTTTTGAAACTCCCTAAACACTAAAAAGAATAAACGTCAACACACCCGAAACACAAAGAAACGACCTGCTGCCTCATGTAACTCCCGTGCGCTCTTCCATCATGAACTGTCTTTTGACTCACTTTTTCAAGGCACAAGATTTTTGCCCAATCATATACGGTTTTGTCGTCACAATGGGACCTTTGCGACAACTGCTGGGAGAGTCATATTGCCCATACACCTTCAATTGTTCCAAACACTCTGAAGACTCTTGCGTTTGACTTCACCACTACCAGTACCACCACCGGCCTTGCCGTTCGAAGCACTCGAGACATTGGACGGAGTCATATTGTCGAGCCATCCATCTGTGAAGCCATTACTGAGCGGACTCGTAACACCAGATGTCACGCCCGAACTATGATTCGTACTACCGGAATTTCGAAACGCCATCCGCGAGCTACCAAAAGGATCCGAGGTAGATTTGGCCTGTACAGGTCGCCCAATAGGAGCGATTCGAGAACTGCTTTGATGACTACTGCTGCCAGAGAGATTCATCACGGGATTTGAGACTGGAGTCTGCGCTCCGGTCGACTGTGAAGAAGGACCAGGGTAGAAATTGAAGGCTGTCGAAGCAGGGGACTGCGTTCCCGTGGACGCTGCCGACATGGAAGCCGCTCGAGAATGATCAAGGGGCGGACTGAAGACTCCGGATGTGCTCGAGGACATATGCAACCCGCCAAGTGAACGTGCTTGATCGTTGACCGGATTCGTGCTGCCATTGCGAACGTGGTGCGCTTCAGTGGTGGAACTAGCGACTTGAGCGATGTTCCCGGTAATTGAATGTGCACGGGAATGTGCCACACTGGGTGTTGTCGATGGAAAGCTGTCTCTACCATAACCCGGCGGCAGCATGGATGTCGAGCTTGACATGCCACCAGAGACTGATGGTGTGGTCGAATGACCTGAGGACGCAGCACCGCCAGTATTTAATCGTGATAAAGGGGGCAAAGTAGTGCTGCTATTGAAGGGCGAATATGATCGTGATGCATATTGTGCAGGATTTTGTGGTTGCGATTGTGCGTAGCCAGTTGGGCGGTTTGCGGTCATTGATGGATATTGTGCAGATGATTCATGCAAATCTTCAGCTCCATGTCGGTCGTCTACATTTGTAGGACCGCTGAACGAGGTAGGAGCTGCAAGTGATCCTGAATATGCATTCTGCTGCTGGCTGAAGGCGTATTGCTGCTGCAAAGGAGGCGGCGATGAATAGTACGGATTCGGGACTTGACCTTGACCCGGACCGTTGTGCATCAATGCATTCGAGCCTCGATTGTTGTTGAACCCTCGAAGTGGACCCATGTAGGGCTGTCGTTGTGAGGCATAATGCGATGTACTGGAATATCGTGGTGCAGAGAGGGGATGAGCTTGCTGATGACTCGAGAAATTCGGTAATTTATTCTGATGCAACTTGCCCACCCTTGACAATGTCTCGACAGCCCGGTCTATCTCTATGCCGCTGGTCAGTGATGTGCTTTGGGGAATCAGAATCTTGTTGTGACTCACCCAATATTTGACTTAGAAATGCATTCGAATCCCCATCCATGAAACTCTGATTTTGCGTGGCCAATACTTCGATGCAAGGCGCGTCTCTTCGCTAATTCGTGTGGGAACAAAAAAGAGAGTTCGTAGTCTCCAGTCACCTTCTAGATTTACTGCAGGAACGACCAGAATGAGTCGAGGGCGTGGACGAGGACAAAGACAAGCAATTGAAGGGCATGGAATAATGCGGTGAGTGTGGTAATAGAGTTGAGTGGCCCGGCGGGAGGAACCACGGGTGGGATCCATGGCGGCGAAACGGGAATGCGCTGCCGAGCGAACAGCAAGGTTGCAAGTTTGCCCGATTCGCCCTTCGTCTTGTATCCTGATATGGCAAGTCTGGTATAAATAGACTTGGCTGGCTGCTGCAGCTGTGCGTATGGGACTCCTTTCACGTATCCGGTAGATCCTGCTTCTGCTGCTGTAGCTACAGACTCGCCGCCTGAATGAGCGACAATTGGTATATCGTCTGCATCAAGGACGGAATTACAACCAATTCACAAAGATCCTCATCAGCGCTCTGCTGTAGCTGGTCCATTCTCAACTCGAGAGAAGTGTATGTGCAAATCTGATACATGGCAAGTCAGCTATATCTAGTCCTCAGGACCGAGCGGGGTTTCTCAAATCAGTATATAATAGCTACAAATATAAAGTATATCTAAAACACATTGGTTAGACTATGATGTCAAGTTATTATCCTCAATAAGAGTATGTAGCCTCTAATCTCTTCCTGAGATGATCTCCAGCTTTGATTGTCTGCTGGGACGAGCTATGTCCCAACTCAGCATTCGTGCCTTGCAATTGAGGAATCGGGCGTAGATCTGTATCATCATCTGGATGGCAGAAATATGCTATCGAGTATCGGTCACCTGTGTATGTACCAGTCACTCGATGAACAGTGCTCTTCAGCTGGCCGGCGGTCCACAAAGTCAATTGATCGGCGATATTGACGAGTACTGGCAATTCTTCTTCATCACTCAGTGGCATCGGCGCCGGGACTGCCTCAAAGATACCACTGCTTGGGTCTTGTATTTCGAGTCCAGACTGTCCTGGCATTTGAAACAGTAGCGTCAACGAGCCATAATCAGTATGAGCACCAGCTCTGACCTCGTCCTTGAGCATCGTGGTGGAACTGACTTCCGGATAAAAGAGAAGTCTCATAATCGTGCCACTTTGCCGCGATGCATCGTGCTTGGAGGTGAAATAATCATCAGACAACTCGAGACCCACAGCCAGTAGTTTGCACAACGTCAGACAAAGCTTCTGACAGGCGGTCTCAAACTCCTGTAAGACTCTCCGCGACCTTTCCAAGACGTCAGGCAGTTTCTGTTCGGAAGAGGGCGCAATATTGAACGCCTCTTTGAAGTCGGCATTCTTTTGTGTCTCGGGATCCAATTTCTCGGATCCTATGCAACTCCATCCACAATTCTCCGGTCCGATCTTGTAATGTGATTTCTCCTCATGTTGTAATTTGAATAGTTGCGCAGATAATGAGAACACTTGGCGCATAAGACTTCGGGAAACCCCATGACCAGAGATATAGATGAAGCCAAGATTACGTGCAGCGTGTGTCACAGCAGCTGCAGTGGCCTCGTCAGACTTGGAAATGTCGACAGTCTGCAAGTTGAGCATATTGCTGATTCCACTCGCAGGACTGCTACAAGCAATGAGTCGAGCATTGTAACTTATGCTAATAAGCAGTCAAGATAAGATCAAACGACTGACACGACTGCGCTCCAGATTATCTCCGGGCTAGTGCGATATCCACAACAGCCTTGCTCTCAGTAACAGGTGGCGCATGTGGACTCCACACTGACTAAATCGCCTCCACTCCAGCGCTGCTACGGCAAGCTACCTTACTTGGAACAACGGTTATGTGGAATGCATATAATACACGTCAGTTCGACATCACGCTATTCAAGACGATTGGCATGAGCAATCATTGCTACAGCACGCTAAGTGTTTCAATTTGACATTATGCAAGTTGCTAGAGACCACAACACAATGTTAATAAAGCATTTATAAGCGTTGTTTTATACAATATAGTCAATCCGTGCATGATGTAAAACATCCTTCCTCCTGATTCATTCAATTTCATTTCTATTAGAAGAGTTCAGAGCCAGCTTTTGGTGGCCAAGAAGTACATTTAACATGCACCGCCACGCAATCGGAGCACCAAATGCAAAGTCGATTCCTTTTGAATATTGTAATCAGCCAATGTTCGACCATCCTCTAGCTGCTTGCCGGCAAAGATCAATCGCTGTTGGTCAGGTGGAATACCTTCCTTGTCCTGAATCTTGGACTTGACATTGTCGATGGTGTCGCTTGACTCTACCTCGAGGGTGATGGTTTTTCCAGTCAGGGTCTTGACGAATATTTGCATACCTCCACGCAACCGCAGAACTAAATGTAAGGTCGATTCCTTCTGAATGTTGTAGTCGGCCAGAGTACGACCATCCTCAAGCTGCTTTCCCGCAAAAATTAATCGCTGCTGGTCAGGTGGAATTCCCTCCTTGTCTTGAATCTTTGACTTGACATTGTCAATCGTGTCGGATGACTCGACCTCCAAGGTGATTGTTTTGCCAGTAAGTGTTTTGACGAAGATCTGCATACCGCCACGAAGCCTGAGAACGAGATGAAGTGTAGATTCCTTCTGGATGTTGTAATCAGCTAAGGTTCTTCCGTCCTCAAGCTGCTTTCCAGCAAAAATCAGTCGCTGCTGATCAGGTGGAATGCCTTCCTTATCCTGGATCTTCGACTTAACATTGTCGATTGTGTCTGATGACTCCACCTCCAATGTGATGGTCTTACCCGTCAACGTCTTGACGAAAATCTGCATACCTCCTCTGAGTCGGAGGACCAGGTGGAGAGTGGACTCTTTCTGGATGTTGTAATCAGCCAAGGTTCGACCGTCCTCTAACTGTTTTCCAGCAAAAATGAGTCGCTGTTGGTCTAGCAAAGTCAGTATACTACTAAAGAAAAAGCGCGACCATAATCGATTGACTATGGACATATTGCAGCTGACTCACCAGGTGGAATTCCTTCCTTGTCCTGAATCTTGCTCTTGACATTGTCGATGGTGTCGCTTGACTCTACCTCAAGGGTAATGGTCTTTCCAGTCAGGGTCTTGACGAATACTTGCATGTTGGCCTTGGTTTCCTAGACGTGTTGGTGAGATGATGAAGGAGGCAAAGATGTGGTTATAAAGGAGGAGAGAGAGTGAGGGTGATTGAACGAGTGGGCGACTGACGCTATTCATGGGCCACGCGGGCGGAACTACTTGGAAGGCTGGCGAAGCGTAAGCCCTAACTGTTCCAGACAAACCCTTCACGTCTGATTGCGCAGCCCGCGTTTCATGGCCAGTGGCCCGACATTTGCACGGGACTGGAACACTCTAGAGTTTGAGGACTGATGTCCATATCGAGTAACACGGCCCGCAAACACGACAACTTCCGAACTCCCTTGTCGTTGCTTAATTTCCTTCCGTGGAAAGTGCATTGTTTATTCACCTGCACCATCGTGCACGTCTAGGCATGCATAGTCGGTCTATGATTTGAAGGCTTGAAGAGACGCGACTTCTGGCGTGAGCATGGAACAATCGTCCTCAACCAAGTTCTGAGCACGTCGAATATACCTAATATTGTGCCGTAGACTCGCGACGGATCAGATTGACGTCGACAAAACAGATCAAGGAATCCCGGGCTGCACAAATTAAACCATGGTCTCCACACGCAGAAGTAGAGCGCAGATGGAGGAGGTCGAGGTGCTGGATGTCGAAGCGGTCCCGACGTATGCCACATTATCCCCTAGAAAGACTAGATCTGGTCGACCACGAGCACTGCAACCTGCAAATGTTGTCAAGTCGACGATGCAAGTTGCACCCAAAGTGACTCGATCAAGCAGGACCGTGCCAACTAAAAGAAGAGGGAGACCTGCAAAGAAATGTGTAGCAAATGTAGCGTCAGACTCAAATACTGCACTGTGCACAACGGATACGCGCCGAGAAAGCGATCTCTCAGAAAGGAGACCCCTAGAGGCACTCTCGAGCTGTGGACAGCGCTCGCCCCTCACACCGTCGAAGCCCACGGAGAAGCTAGTCAGTCCACAAAAAGTCAAATCGGACCACGTTGATCGAATCACCGTGTACAAATCTCCAAGGACGACAGCGCTCCAAGGAAGTCCATATTTGTCTCCGACGAAATCTCCAAGCGATAGGCGCTTTTCTGACCTTGAGCAAGGTGGTGAAGAAGCAATCGCTAGCAAAAGAACGGGAGGGCAATGCCCGAGCACGGTCGTGCATGACAGCGGAAGGGCTGCTGATGCTGAAACACCAGAGCGAATTGAGACACCAAAGCACATGAACACGAACACGGTCGAAAGTCCCACGCCAGCTTCGACAGAAAATATCTCTGTGAACAAGGGAATCTTGGCTGAGGTCCCCTCGCTCAATGTCGAGACGCACAAAACTTCGCGTCCTGCAGTATGCGATGCAGAGCCAATTGACACCGTTTGTCCCAGTCTGTCACAGTACGCTGATCAAAGGATCCCCGACAATGCAGTGGAAAATGAGCCACTTGTTAGCAACTCAGCTGAGTCCATTGATGGTGCCAGTATCAGCATTCGTGAGGACAGTCGCACAGAATCGTTGACCCTCACAAACACCCCTCTAGAGCTTCAGATGACACTTTCCCCAGCCAGATCAGCTCAAACTAATGGGGACCTTATCTACACTCCTACGATTCGCGATTCAACGGCTCGACCACCGATGATACAAACAGATCTAGCTGCACAGGCGGACCGCGATCTAGAGAGGGATGGAACGAATCCTGACACTGTACATATTCCACAAGAAAGACAGTCCTTGGAGCTGGACTTCACGCCTGTCTCTATCGAGCATCAGTTAGTGATTCCGGTCGAGCCTAGTATGAGAACCGCACAGCCGATATTGTCTCAGGCAATTGTCGAACCGAACATGAACCCAAGTCCTGCCCCGCCACGTACACCAACGACAACGTGGATTGATGGCATGGAGATTCCTCTCCCGCCAGATGTCTGGACTCCTGCAAGCCTCGACCATGTCAATTTGTCCTCACCTATCAGCATTAGGCGTGCATCTCACCTCGCAGACAAGCAAAATCTCTTGACTATGCCTAGCACGACAGAATCGAGTGATGGCATCACTGGTTTAACACAAGTGTGTGATTGCGAACAAGAAAGAAGACCCAACGATTTTATGCTTGGCAGTGAGGCCATCGACCTGCAGAAGCTTACGGAGGACTCAAACAAAAGCACATTGCCACTAGTTGTGTCTAATTCCACTGATGGTCCCGTGCCTGCAGACTTGGTCATCTTAGACCAGCACGAATTAGTTGAGGGCACCGTCGTGGCGATACACACACAATTGGACACCGATCCTCCAAGCTGTTCTCCTTTGAGTCAAACCATACTTAAAGATGCTGAGGTGATCTCAGACACACCCGACAGTGCTTCACACATGGCAGATGCAGACCGCAATCTTACTCAAAGTCGCCTCCCAGAAGAAGCCAGAAGCCCTGAACATTGCGTCCCCGAACTGGCTGATGATAGTCTTGTGGAAGCCTTCGAACATGATCTTGAATTGCCAAGTGCAACGATAGATTCGTGCTTTGCAAGTCAATCGACAAATTCCAACATCAATCTTCACGTGGAGAATACCCCCAGAATGATGTCTCCTTTGGAGACCCTTGCTATACTAGTGGAAGATACAGAAGCCGATCTACCGACTTCACCCTGCAAGACCAACAACAAAGTCGCTGAGTCGCCCTTAAAACCCTTGACACCAATCGACAATTATGAAGATTCCCAACTCAGTTTGATGTCCGTGAAGAGAAGTGGGGTATGTGAAGAGCCCGTCGCTGACGAATCGACAAATGACCCGCATGAGCTTGCTGCTGTTCAGCTTGTCGCATCTTGCAATGTGCCGATTATGGACAACACAGACACTCGACTGGAAGGCAAGTCTGCTGAAAACATAGCAGATTCGCTAGGAGATATCCAATGTTCTAGCGATGTGGCCGCTCGCGACTCACTCGATCGCGCCGAAGAACTGTCTTTCATACAGCCTACTGGCTTGTCAATCATGCCAGAGGAATCTGTTCCACAGCTGCGAGAGCCGGACACCATGCTAGTAGCTTCAACTTCCTGTGATCAAGAGCACTGCAGAACAAATCAAAATAGCACTGTGGACACTCGAGAGCATATTGTCTCGGAGGGCGCTATACAGAACGACTTTGTGACCACAGGACAACACTTTCAGTGCGATTCCGCGCTTTCCAACAGAGATTCTGAAAACTTTGAAAGTAATAAGCGTATCAATGGCACAGAAGTATGCGATTTGCAAACCTCGCCAATCGTCCAGAGACAGAAAAGAAACAATACGAGACGACAAAGCAGGCGCCAGAGCTACATGACTGCAACGAAATCAGCTATGAGGGAGCGTGAGCTTGAGCTGGGCCTCAGACAAGCAGATCAAGAACAAGCGGATCTAGAACTGGCGGCTGAACTGCTGGAACCACCGGAATCATTATTGGAGGAGATGCCCGGTAGTGTTGAAAGGAAACGTTCGAAACGACGAAGCAATTCCACCTCACGCAGATCACCTTTTTTGAAAAAAGACCGTGAAGAGATTCCAGATCCAAACAGTGTGGAACTAGCAGAGGCTGAAGTTCTTTCACCAATAATTTCAACTCCGGCTTTGAGAGATCAAGAGCTCATGGAAAGATCTGCTACAGCAATACAAGCCTGTTTTCGTGGTTGGAGGACTCGTCGAGTGCTTCAAACAACTCCAGATGTGCAACATCTCACCAATCTTTGTGAAGCAGAACCAGACTCGTTTTCAGCACAAGACACGACCAGCAAAGCAGATCATGTGCTTGATAAAGAAGAGTCACAACGTCCCAGTTCAAAGGACTCCAATCTTGACAATGTATTCTCCGATTTCCTGAAACAGTGGCAATCGAAGAAGTCCCAGAAAGCTAAATTAGAAGACCTGACACAAATGACGGAGAAACACAACATGCCAGCAACGCCAAAAAGGACACCAGTCGGTAATGTTTCGCCACAAAAAAGTGACCAAAAGATTGTGGTTATAACAAATGCACTTCCATCTTCCGCCCAAAAGTCAAGCAAGATCACGAACTCAAGGACGAGTCGTTCGCGCTTGCCAGCACCTCGTAGCACAACGAGCGCTCTGTCGGGCGCTAGTGGCTCAAAGAAATTGACCTTGAGATTACCGGACAGCAAGCGTGGCATGTCTATTGTTGCTGGCTCAATCTCTGGACAGCATGATTTAGCTCTGCAGAATACACTCACAGACGATGACAATCTTGGATACAAGGACCTCCAGGGCAGCCAAAATGATTCTACACGAAAGCGCACCAGACTCCCGAGGTCCGATAGCGCGGCATCGACTTATTCAAGCACACAACCAGAGTCCAGGACAAAACCAGGCTCGAATTCCTCAACGATGCACAGCATCGTGCCAACCACGCCCAAACGGCTCTTGCACCTTACCCCTGCAGAGGTCGCCAAGACCACAAGGACATTCACGTCCCAAAATAGATTGTACCGGTGCGATTTCGATCGGGTCGTCGTTCGCAAGGAGATTCAGCGACCGCCGAGCCCGACGGCCAAGCTACAAGCCAAGATGGCCACGAACGCGAGGACCAAGCGCCGCAGACTGATGAAGGAACGAGGCTACACTTTTGGTGCCGGGGACGAGGAGGACTATGTCCCGAAATTCGTGACTCCCGAGCGCAAGGCCGTGAAATGGGGCGAGGAACTGGAAGTCAACCTGTCGTCGCTGCCAAAGACGACGCCGAGTAAAGTGAAGCCCATGGAGGAAGTCACCTCTTGCATCGCGCCCGTTGCGTTGGACGACTATGGTAATGTGGCAAACAACACGCCGCTCACGCCCGAGTTGGGTAAGCCGCAAAAGGTGGTCATTACAAAGTACCTCTACAGAGGCGAGCAGGATGATTCTTAGCGCTAGCGCATTTTGAGAAGCTTCTGATTATGATTATCGACTGCTTTGGCATTATGCGTGAGCATAGTCTGTCGGCTGTAGTTTTCTTTTTTCTCTATATCAATATTACATTATTACCAAAGACATTCCATGGACAATTTGTTCTCGTCATGCATAAGTTCGTCTTGATATGGTACATGCAGCAATTTCACAGTCGCTGCTCACGTTTCTCCCGCTTGAGTTTGATTTTGGAGGACGAGGCGGGCGTTTCTTGTTGGGGCCGATCAATCGTCGTCTTGCCGCGAAAGGGCAGCAAGTCTCCCCAATGCGATCTTCGCGCGAACCGATACTCCAATTGACCCTGTGATTTCGGGATCGTTGTGCGTTGAATGCGAGGTCGGGGTTGTTCTTCCTTTTCCTGCTCCTGGTCTTGCTCTGAGACACCTCCCTCGATATCGTTATCGTCCGACTCGAGACTGTCGTCGCGAGGCATGTGCACGACATCATTGGGTCGCGGTCGCCGCGAGTGTTTCGTGATGCGTGGACCAGTCTCGTTCGTCGTCGACGACGACGACGAGGACGAGAGGACATTGAGGGGTGAGGAACAAATGTCCAGGAGGACGTGTTTGTGTCGTTTCAGTGGTGGCAAGATGATTCTCGACCAGTGGTAACTCGCGCTCACAATATCCTTGTGGCTCATGCCTTCGCCCAATTGTTGTGTGCGCATAGTTCCAGCCGCGTCCTCGGAATGTGTATCGTCCGTTGTCGTCGTGGTCTTTGTTGTTGTTGCATTCACGGAGGCAGGGAATGGTGGACGGCGCGATCCTTTATGGATGATGATGTAGCTATACCCGACGTCCTCGATATTCTCCCTGGCGTGCTTGGTGCGTTGTAGGAAATCTGGACGTTGCAGGCGTTGTGAAAAGTGACACCAGGATCGACGAGCCGGGTCGTGTCCGTGGAGGAATAAGGGACACGCACCGTCGTGAGGACAAGGGGCGATGATGTGTGCACCTACGCCGAGTCCGGTCTTTTTGCCTCTTTGCGTCGATGGGTTCGCAGTGTCAGGATTAGCTTGTCTGAGCAGCACTTGTCGAGCTCGAGCGATCTGTTCGAATCCGAGGGGATTGCCTCGTTCGAGTAGAAGCAAGACACCGTCGGGCGCCACTCGATCCCAAAGATCCTGGACCAGAACATCGCGAGCACTAGGACGGCCCTTCACTTCGCTGAGCATGTGCGGAGCAAGGACCACATCGTACTTGTGATTCGGAGTACCCATGGTGTGAAAGACCTTGTAGTCCTTTGGCGCGTCCTTGTCAAGACTGGCATGTGCCGCGGACCAGAGCTTTTCCGTGCGATGCCGGAGTTCGTCATTCGTCTCTATGATGGTCATGTGAGGCGCCGAACTAGGAGGATTGGGATTGGTGTTTACAAACACTTCCTGAAAGGCAAATGCTGCGGTGCCAGGACCGACACCACAATCCAGAATACTCCTCGGACGCCATTCCTCGCCCAGCCTCTTCCTCAGTTCTAGCAGTGTAATGTACACCGATGTGTAAAGTTGCGGCATGAAACCGGCAATGTATGCATCGCATTCAATGTGTGTGAATTCCTTTGACGGAACCATCGGCGTCTCTGGAGCTTTACCTTTACGCTTCAACCTCAAGCTTTCATAAAAGCGGAGAGCAGTGCTCCTAATGCTCGGTCCGTGACTATGCTTGAGTAGCGTATTGACCGCGCCGATAAGATGCGTCGGCAGGACTACTTGACCCAGGCGGTTCGATGCGAATAGAGAAGCATCATCAGTAGCCATCTCTCCAACATGCAAATCATCCTGTTCTGTTCCTCGTTCCTGTGCACGCACCGCTGCCTCCCATTCATCCTCCGTTCCGATAGATGTGCCTGCCCTGTCCAATGCACTGTCTCGGAAGATCTGATCTGAAGTCGCCTCTGGCGCTATCGATGCTCTCGTGGCGAATGTCCGGTGAGTCGAAGGATATATAAACTTAGAGAGTCTATAATATGCAAATCTCGCCATGGCCATGCTGTCAATATGCTCGCTAGAAATGCATCACGTCACAATCTGAGTCAATTCCGCAGCCTCAAAAGTACTACCAAGCAGAAAATACAGCTTCGGATCGAGTGGTTCTTCTGCTGTATGGCATGCGTGTTATAAAAATATGGGGCTTCACATTCTCCACAAAATCATCAAATTTTGGACAACTTTTTGTGCTTGCTCGAGTGCATCGTTCACGTCCTCTGCTCCGATATACAAATCCGTATGTGAACCGTCACTCGATGTCGCATCGGGCTGCTCTTGCCAGATCAGTAAACACGACATCAAAAAGACACAGGGTTGTCTAATGATGCTCCATCATTTGAGTATATATACATGAGCAATGAAAGAAGAGCAACAACCCTCATGCCGCTCGACACATTCTCTTTCAGCTAGAAGGCACACAAATTACTTGTGCTCCTTGGCAATCTCCTTGACAATCTCCTCGTATGCCTCCTTATACTCTCCACTCGCCGCTTCGTCCTTCTTCTTCCCGCCGAGCTGCACCATGACGACACTCGTCGGCCTCTTTGTGCCCCCTGCACCGCCTAGTTCCTCCTTTGATGGCGTGTAGATGTACGGAATGCCATTATCCTCGCACAGCACCGGTAAATGCGAAATGACATCGATGGGTGAAATGTCGCCCGCGATAATGACGAGTCCGTGCTCCTTCTTCCGCAGTGCCTTGACAACTTCCTTCACGCCTCGCTTGACGTGCTTTGCCTTCGATGCCTTCTTGATTGTCTTGAGGATCTTCTTGTTGAGTTTCTTCGGTGCTAGTGGAGTCGCGATCGCACAAACAGACTTTGCTTTCTCGTCGTAAGAATCCACCTCGGTCGTTTCCGCTTCGTCGCCAACAGCGACAGCGGTCTTCTTCTCCTTCTTCTCTTTCGTTTTCGCCATTCTGAAACTTGGCCGACAGGCTGCAAGCAGGATGTTTCTGTACTCTGTTGAACCTGTATGCTGTATATATTATACAGCGAGAGCCGCATCCAAGAATTGTGCCTGACGGGAAGCCATCCCGCGCATCCGTCAGCCACTAAACTCAAAGCGATCCGTTGAATTGTTGCTACAATCAACTGCTTCGCGGCGGCACCAGCAGGTATACACAGTCAATGTTGACGTGCCAATCGAGCCGTGGTCTTAAGAGTTAAGAGTTAGATGGCACATTCAAGGGAGGAATGAATGCCTGTCCATTGTATCCTTGTATCACGATGCCATAATGCGTAATTCTCATTAATCCTGTTCTTGGTATTCGTGCTCCCTCCGCAGTCCCTCATCTTTGACTTTTCCAGGACTCTATATTCATGCTTCTAATGCCTTTTTGCCTCCCATTATGCTATTTCCTTTTCTTTGCAGACGATGCCCCATTAGTTGTTGTAGTAATTTCCACCTGGGTCGCATTGAGCAGTCCTCCATTCATACCAATTTCAGGGACATCCAGCTCCTTGAACGTCGTGGGCGCGCTAGACTCGCTATCCGAGTCTTCCGTGTCTGATCGGGAATCGTCGGCATTGCCTCCTCGCAGAATACCCCAGAGCACCCTACCGATCGCATAGGACCATACGCAGATCAATGCCTCCAGTCCGGCAAGCATGGCTACAAAACACCACGTGATGTTGCGGCCAGATTTCAATTTGATGGGCTGTACGTGATGCGCGTGCAAGATAATCTTGACCAGCAGGTAATGGCGCGTGACGACCCAAGAGACCAGAAAGACCACGAAAGTGCCATCACAGAGATTCTGGTATCCGAGGTATTTGAGCATTTTCGCAAGCTGTCACATTAGCGAACGCCCGATATCATGTCAAGCAAAGCATTTACCGGGAGAAATATATCTGCAAAGTCCATCAGAGTCAAGATGACATGACCGACACGAGTCGTGTTGAATGCATAAGACGCAATGAGAAGTGTGCTCGTGAGGATGTGGTGTCCAAACATCTGCACGTAATCTTTGCGCTTTGCCTCTAGATTCAATGCTAGGATGCATTGCAGCCAAAATGCCAGTTGCATGAGGTAGTACAGCTTGAAGAGCGGGTCGAGCCGTATCTCTGGCCAAGTAGAGTAGAACTGATCCAATTCGAGCCAATAAGAGGAGTTGTAGAAAAGGTACTTGACAAGTTAGTCTCTCCTCGTAAAACAAAGTATCGAGAACGCACCATGCCGCATAACCACGATGTCAATGCCCAAGAACAGCCCCAAGCTTGCTCCGAAAAACGCATGATTGACTTTGCTCTGGAGATTCCTTGTGATCGTCCAAACGGCGTGAACACATATGTCATCATGAAGGCTCGAATGATGGTGAAAAACAGAATCCCGCTACTGACAAGATAGGCATCATCAATACCCTTACCACACGTCTCTGATGATTTGTGCGCTCCGAGCAAAGTATACCATTTCGTAGTTTCGCAGTATTGTATGTGTACGAACTTGTTCGTTAAGGGGTTTGTTGTGGGAACCAGAAGATGAAGTGCTAACAGAATAGTCAGGAGTAACAATGGTAGCTCTGCACCATCAGTCAAGAGTACCTGGCGTGTCTTGTCGCAAAACTCACTTATTTGAAGCTCGTTTATCCTTTCCCAATCCCTAAGGTCGAGCGACTTTGGCCGTTCATGTCGCCTCGGAGTGACCTTGGTCATTCAATCTGTCGCGCACCGGACAGCAAACGGTGAGTTTTGCGACTCGCAACTTCTCGAGAATCAAAGCGACCGTGTACTGAGACCTTGCTGTGCAGATTGAGCCGGAGAAACAATTAGTCGATAGGGGCCACGAGCTCACTTTCCCAGAGTGCTATCCTTGGAACCAAACGTGCGTCCAGTCGCCAGAAGCAGCAGGTTTCACGTCGCAGAGAAGTCAATATCGAAGCAACGTGATACTCGTGTTCTGCCCTCCCGCAGATAACGCGTCAAAATTAAGTTGTGGACAGCGCCCGCCGCTTTTATCGAATGTCCACCTTCAACGAGCAAGATGGTTGCTTCCTCTTCGTCGACCGGTTGGACAGTGCTTCTGAATCAGTCTCTACACAACGACAAATGAGATTCAATGCAAGATTCCTTTTATAAATTGAGGGCGCCTATCGGGTGCGACCGCACAATGGTCGGCACATCGATATAAGCAGGGCTTTTAGGCAATCTTCAGGATGCTGGATACATTGCTCGATCGCATTGGGGAGTTTTATAGGTCCGAAAATGGTAGATTGGCACTGACGGCCTTGTGTGCAAGTGTCGTCACAGCAGGCAGCATATATGGCTTTCAGGCCACGGGAAAACAGCAAAAGGCGGACACCCTACGCAAGAAAGCACTGAACCATGCTCAAGAACCTCACGAGACTATACAGCTCAACAGTGCTGGCGGTCAAGCGAGGCCGAAGCCTTCCATGAGCGAAGAGTTGATCCAGGAACAACTCTCGCGGAATTACCTCTTTTTCGGTGAAGAGGGAATGTCTAAAATTCGAAAGAGCTTCGTGGTAGTCGTAGGCGTTGGTGGTGTCGGATCCTGGGCCACAACTATGCTTGTCCGGTAAGCATACAGACAGTACTCCGAGTCAATCAATTACTCATGCATCGACAGATCTGGAGTCGGCAAGGTGCGAATCATAGACTTTGATCAAGTCACGTTGTCGTCGCTCAACAGGCATGCCGTTGCAAATCTAGAGGACGTTGGCACGCCGAAAGTCAGGGCCTTGGCGAAATACTTGGCCAAAGTCGCTCCATGGATCGAGATTGAGGAGCGAAATGATCTCTTCAGAAAAGAAGATGCGGATGAACTGCTCGAGCCATGGCACGATAATGCTCAGCGACCGGACTTTGTCATTGATGCAATAGACAACATTGAGACCAAGGCAGATTTGCTTGCATATTGCCATTCGCACCAATTACCTGTAATTGCGAGCATGGGGGCAGGCTGCAAATCGGATCCGACTCGCATATTCCTGTCAGACATTTCAGAGACAAACGAGGATCCACTCTCGAGGTCAACGCGACGACATCTGCGTTTGAGAGGCATCAAGGAGGGCATACCGACTGTTTATTCAATTGAGAAGCCCGGTCCCGGGAAAGCTCAACTCAAGCCGATCGATGAAGAACTATATTCCGCGGGGAATATTGAGGAATACAGCATCTTGCCTGATTTTCGTGCCCGAATACTGCCAGTCCTGGGCACCATGCCTGCCATATTTGGCCTGACGCTGGTGACGTACGTACTGACCACACTGGCGGGCTATCCGACGGAGCCCATTCGAGGCAAAGGACGCAAGAGTCTCTACGACAGCGCACTGCACGACATTTCCCGCCACAAGTCCGGCAACGGCAAGGTTCCCATCACGCTGGACGACATTGCCTTTTTGATTGAGGAGCTGGCCAACGGCAAGAGCGTGCTGCCGCCCCATTATGCGCAGAAACTGACGCTCGTCAAGTTCGATCCCAACCGCGCGCTCGAGCTCGACAATGTCATTGTCGTCACGAAGGACGAGGCCAAGGTGCATCAACAACGCGTGCTGACTGGCTTTGAGCCCATTGAGAGTGTCTACACCAGTGTGCAGCTCGATGCCATCAACGCCTCGCTGAAGAAGTTTGCGCAACTGCAACAATACAGAAACGGTTGATTGGAGACCTATAGTCTAGTCTTCGCGCGGCAGATTCACTTACTTCTGGAACAATTCAATGCTTGTCTGAGCAACATCGCACAAAGTGCAGATTGTGGGCAAATACAGGCGAGATTGAGCAGGTATGAAGACACAATTTGCTCCAATCTTGGGCCAGGCACGTTGTCATGGATAACTCCTTTCACAGGATCATCTTGCAAATTATACATGAGTTGAAAAGCATAGAGTATCATGTCAAAGAATTCATTCGCATAGCCCCAAAACTTTCTGTCGCTCACTAATGATCCTGTCGCTCATTTACCTAGCACAATGTCGCCCTGTTTTACACCAAATGTACAATTCGCATCCCTGTCGTCACTTCTATTTCGATCTTGTGTTGCGCGACTTGTAAAAGTCCACAACAGTGATGACGCCGCTTAGATTCGAGCTCTTTTAGACGATATCCTGGCGCGACCGACTGAACGCCTGACCTTTTCCACGACATCACCGATAAACATTCCAGCGGCCTCAGAGGCAACTTCGCCAATCGGATTTCCATCATCATCGTACCCAAATTCGGTGCCTGATCCTTCTCCATTACCGCCACCCTCAAAGTTAAAGACAATCAGGACGATGAGACCGGCCACCACGGCGACGGCGATACACGCAAAGACGATGATGGGAAAGATATATTGCCGCCACTTGTGTCCCTCGAATCGCGACGTCGACGTCCGAGAGGACGAGGAAAATGAGGTCGGGTCGATTTGAAAGGACTCAAAGGAGGCTTTGCTGTACTTGTCGTCGCGGGACGATCGCGCATGGGAATCGTCAAAGGCGTCGTCCAGGTCCTGGTCCTGAACCTTCAAGTACCGCTGCGCGTCCACAAAGACCATCTCCTCCTATCTTTAGTTGGTGAATTAGACACCCACTGCCTAGTGACTAGCGTTCGAGAAAGGTAGACTTGAATAGAGCGATTGAATCACCGCTGACTGCTCGAGAAGCAGGCCTAGGGGACAGTAAGCGTGATAAAGAGCACATCCGATGATAATCGTGGAGGCAAGTCGCGCGTGGCTGGGGACTGATTCGGCACAATATCGGGTAAAGTGATTCTAGAGCTTCAACTACAAAATGCATTCATCCTTGAATATCGATCCTGTCGAGCTGGTGGTTGGATCGGACTTGTGGTGTATCTCTCAAGCTAGGTGCTACACCCAGGCAATACCACTGGAAGGTAGACTCGGCAGCCGGCACTACCCGCATCATCAACACCGGACCATGGGTCAGAGAATCCTTGATGAATCGAGAAGAGCGACAAGTAGCTTCAGTACGTACACCGAGGGAAGCCCGGCTCTGGCTACCTGACACATACCCGCGTGGACCGTATGCACATTGACTCTCGCTTGGCAAGACTCCCCGGGGCAACCGACAGAAACGGGAAATTTCTTGGCTGCTCCTTATATATCGGCAATTGCCAGCGTGGGGATGAGCAGCGCGGGGTAACCTTTCGCTTCCTTCCAGGTTTGGGCGCTTCTCACCCTTCTGGCCTGTGGATTGGCTCTGCGTCACGGAATTTGCCTCTCAACCGCTCTCTCACTCTCTCTCGAGCTCTTGCAATTGCCTCTCTTGCTTGGGCTTGTAGTCGATTTACCGTGACATCTCTACTCTCTACTTTCGAGTCTCCGCGGAGGGAAAATCGCGTGTAGATAATCACGACACAATGGTCCTCGCAGATATCCCAAATGTGCTCGGACAGCCCTTTGAGTTTGCCAACAAGGATCTCTTGTCTGTACGTGCCAGTCCCGTCATGTCGTTGTTTGGCAGTCACTCACGCGCTGTGTAGTTTGTCTTTGATGAGCCTCCGGTCGAGCCGGACTTTGTACAATACATAGATGCCGACAATGAGGACAACAAGCTCACCTATGGCGGCGTGCTCTCGCTCGTCAAGAAGATTGGATACGGACTGCAGCAACTCGGCCTCAAGGACGGCGACGTCGTCTTGGGCTTCAGCCCAAACTCGATCCTCTATCCCTGTGCCATCTACGGCACCATCTGCGCCGGCGGCATCTTCACTGGTGCGAACCCAGCATACACCGCGACCGAGTTTGAGCATCAACTGAAGCACTCTGGCGCGAAGTTTGTCATTGTAGACACACAATTATATCCTCTCGTGGCCCAGGTTGCGAAGAAGACTGGCCTCAACCCCGATAACATCATCACATTCACACCCATGAAGGGCACTCGGTCTTTGTCGTCATTGACGACGAGCGGCAAGGAGCTGCAGTGGCAGCGAATCACGGATCCGGCCATTCTGAAGCAAAAGACCTGCATCATCCTATATTCTTCCGGCACGACCGGTCTTCCGAAGGGCGTCGAGCTGACCCACTCAAACATCGTTGCCAATACCACACAAAGCCAGTGGGTCAGGGATCGTGGTGATGAGGCCCTGGAGAGGGAAGGTCTCTCAAAGATCGAGGGTCAAGCGATCGGGCACTTGCCCATGTATCACGCCTACGGACTGATGCAGTCGTGCAATGCCGCCCTTCGTCTCGGCACCTGCTTCATCGTGACGCGCAAATTTGATCTCGTGCAGATGCTGACCATCATACAAAAGTACCAGATCCAGTTCTTGGCCACCGTCCCACCAGTCATTACGCTGCTCGCCAAGCACCCCATCGTCGAGAAATATGACCTCTCCAGCCTGCGAACCATTGGTAGTGGTGCAGCGCCTCTGGGACAAGAGGTACAGCAGGCACTGCGTCTGCGAACGGGCAAGCAGTGTCGCTTTCAGCAAGGCTGGGGCATGTCTGAGACCACCTGCACGGGCACGTCCTTCAGTCACGCCGACGACGACACGGAAGGCTCGATCGGCCGTCTGGTGCCCGGCACCTTGGCCAAACTCGTCGACGAGGAGGGCAAGACGGTGACCAAGGCAGGCGAGCGCGGGGAACTCTGCATCCAGGGTCCACAAGTCATGAAGGGGTACCTCAACAACCCGAAAGCCACGGCAGAGACAATCATCGACGGCTGGCTGCACACTGGGGACGTTGCCGTGCGCTCCGAGGACGGCCGACGCTTCTGGATCGTGGACCGCAAGAAGGAACTCATCAAGTCAAAGGGACTGCAGGTGGCGCCGGCCGAACTCGAGGCCCTACTGCTGAGTCACGACGGCGTGGCCGACGCCTGTGTCGTCGGCGTGCCCTTTGAGGGCGACGAGGCACCGCGCGCGTACCTCGTGAAATCCGAGCGCGGCCAAAGTCTCTCGGAGCAGGAACTCTGGAAGTGGATGGAGACGCGGGTCGCTCGGTACAAGTTGCTCCGTGGCGGCGTCGTCTTTGTCGACGCCATCCCCAAGTCGCCCAGTGGTAAGTTGTTGCGACGCGAGCTGCGCGAGCAAGCCAAGAAGGAGATGGCGGCCAAGTTGTAGGTCGTTATAGTTCTTGGTGTACATACAGTTTAGATATAGTATGCATGGGTGTGATTGTGATGCTCGAGCTTGTCGTCGGTTTGACATTTTGTCATTCTTTCCAGCCCCAGAGGTCGAGATGACTTGTGGAGCCGTCTGCGTCGGGCATGGATCTGCGAGCGACGATTTGCGCCTCCAACTTTTTGCACGACTCGTGTATATTATTCATTCGTCTTGCGCTGCTACTATTTTGATCTGGAGAAAGAGAAGAATCGCGGACAAACAGCGCACGAACACGAGTATGGCGGATAAACTGTATGCACCAAGATTTCATGAAAGAGAGGAAAGTCGAGACTGACGGGCACGACAGACGGACGCAGACGGAACTGGAACAACTACAGAACCGCTACATCGGCACCGCGCACGCCGACTTGACGAAATACGACTGGTTGAGCAACATCCACCGCGACACGGACGCTTCCCTGTTGGGCCACCCAAACTTGCTCGCCTACCATGCCGTCGCACTCAACAAGACGCGCGCAGAGGTCAGGACGGAGACGATTGAGAGGATGATTCGGCCGTGTGGACCGCCGCCCGAAAAGCAGGGCGACTAGTCCTTCGTCATCATTGGTCTATGATTTCTTTTTTGAAATGACTGCAAGTGATGGGGCGCGGATGAAGAAATCGCAAAATACCAAGGGACGGGTCATGGCGAATTGTCGAAGTATCGGAGAAATTGACTATTGAATTCGGTTTTTCGCCCACGCAGAAAATGCACTAGATTCAAGTGAGTGAGAGCATCACGACCCAGACACCAGGGAATTTTCCGCAAGACAATATCGCAGTGCCAAGATGAATGTCTCTGGCAAGAAGGAAGACTAGTCTACTCACTACTCGTACAATCAAAGTAAATCCAGAGTACAATGAGGACCGCGTCCGGGCGACTAAACAGAAATAGTACTACTCTGCCCTGCCCCAACTAGATATCCTCAATACAAATCGTGCAAGTATAAACATGAATGAATAAAGTTGTGGATATATATATATATATCGATATCCTTAGAGCGAAAGTGACGAGTCGAATTCTTTCGATCCTCGACGGGCTGCACGATGATGATTGGCCTATTGCGCGGGAAATCTAGAACCTTTTTTTAAGCGGGAAATGCGCGGTTTTCCCTCTCTATTCTCGAGATCCACTCTCTATCCTCCCATCCTCTATCCGTTCGCGCTGCTTTCCCATCTTGATTAGTAGACTAAGCGAGTGCCGCGAGCGCGCGCGCTTCAAAGACTGCCGTAATATACGCAGACAAGAGCAAGAAAAGGTCGGGTCTCGATCGATCGACACGGGCAATACATAGCGAGAGATTATTTAGATTTTGCGAGCAACAACAACACAAGAGGAAACAACACGGGCTGGACACGAACGACAGCACGGGGGAATGAAATTGTCCGCGAGCGCACACCATCGATATTTTTGCCCGTAGAGAGATTTGAGATTTGTAGAGGAAGACATGACGACCGCGGCGGGCATCCATGCAGACACGTTGCACTTCATCACGAGCCCAGTCGTCACGCGACACGCTACCCGACCCCTTCGCGCACACGACCACCAACCACCGCGCGCGCCGCCGCTCGACGACAATGACGACGACGACAAGGTCAAATTTGTCGTGGTGAGCGACACGCATTCGCATCCGGACTGGGTCACGCGCGTGCCCGACGGCGACGTCTTTGTCCACTGTGGTGACTTGACCCGTGGCGGGACACCGGAACAGTTGCGGCGCGTCTACGAGGAGATTAAAGCGCTCCCGCACCGCGTCAAGGTCGTCATTGCTGGGAACCACGATCTCGGCCTCGATCCGGCATTTATCGAGCGGCATGCAGAGCAGTTGATAGACTTGAAGACTGGCCTGACGTTCACTTCCTGTAGGCAGTTGCGGCGCATGTGGAAGAGTAGGGAGGCCACCGGCCGCGGCATTGTCTTTCTCGAGCATGAGTTCGTCTCCATCACCGTCAAGAGTCGCAAGTTCAAGATCTTCGGGTCGCCCTGGACGCCTGAATTCTGTGATTGGGCATTCATGTATCCCCTCGATCGAGACATTTGGTCATCGCCTTCGCCGTCCGATGATGATGATCGAAATGAATCGGTACATGATGACTCGAAGATCGAAGATGACGAGACTTTTGTGCTCGTGACTCATGGTCCGGCAAAAGGCATCCTCGACCAGGTCGTTGGCGTAGGATCAGTCGGCTGTCCTTTTCTCGGAGAGCACATAACACAGACCAAACCCAAAGCGCATTTCTTTGGACATATCCATGAAGGCGCAGAGGTCGGACTGCATCGTATAGAGCATAAGGGAGTGAAAGGCACTCCCCAGACAACGACGAGTGTCAATGCGGCCTTGTTGGACGAAAAGTATCGATTAGCATACCCCGCCACAGTCATTTTCTTGTAGATATATATATGCATAGAGGCACCGCCTTTCACTCTGAGCGGGATCGTTCGATTGCCCTGACTTTTTTCTGTGCTTGAGTCAGAGCTTTATCAATATTGACAGCAGTCTGATTTGCAGGTCGGACATGCAAGCGATACCACTCGTCGAGAACCTTGATTGTGCGAGCCGTTAATTCTTCGATTTCATCCTCAAGCGCAACCGTCTCGTCATATATCAGCCGTACTTCTGGCAGTACATCGACGAGCTGTTGCGAAGTTGCGATGCTGGGGATTGATATCTGCGAGATCGACTGCAATTGTGCTGCTGTGCTGCGCAAGACTTCTTCTTGCCCCAGGATAGTGTCGATACGCTGCGACACGTTCGTCAGGGGAGCGCCATCGGACTCGTAAAGGGATGGCTGAGTATTGATCCAATGTATAGTCTCTCGTATCTGTCATGTCAGAAAAGGCAATCGCCATAGACAATCAAGTGCTTCGAAGCATAAACGTACAGTGGGATCCTTGGCCAGTGCATCGAGCTCCTTTTGCAATTTATCAAGATTTAGTTTCGATTCGACCGCGACTTCGAGACGTCTGAGTCTGGCTTCGAGATCCACGTCTGACATGGAGACCTCAAGCGCTCCAATGCACCAACTGACTGAATTGGCATTGAAGACAACATGAGAACGACAAGAGAAGAAGAAGAAGAAACGTCCGCCAAGACCAGACGATTTCAGCGGCCCCGCAATGCTATTTTTTGTGCCGCTGTCGCAACAACAAAGAAAACCTTCCGGGCTCTGATGTCCAGCATTCAAGTTGTAGGGACTGCGGTCAATCTGCCTGACCGGCGCGCACTGGCCTCTTCTCGACTCCATCGAGTCATGGTCAGTTCGCCACTTGATGTTGAGCCGCTGGAGGACAGCGCGAGACGTGTGTTGCACGCGCCGTTCTGGAACGTGAAACGACTCTGGTGACACACGCTTCGTTCTTGGCAAAAACGGTCTCAGTGCTGCACGAGAAGTGCAGCAGTCTTCTGTACCTCTGGTGAGCAGAAGTAGCCAGGTTTTCTCATGGTGCACATATTCGATCTCTCTTTCATTGGTGTAATACGAACATAACAGTGCACAACGTCATGTCGAGCAATAAACAGGTCGAAGTGCGGACCACGCCTGTTGGTATGAACGGCAGGACGATTCAGAGTCTCAGTCCTGGTCAGAGACTCGATAGGTGGATGGTGAATGAAGGACAACGACGCATATTCGTGTTTATCCTCATACTGCTCCATCTTATGGTTTTCATCTTTGGACTCGTGACGTACTTGTTGAAGGACAACTACACGAGAGCTCGTGCGACCTTCGGCATCACTTTTGCCATAGCGCGCGCGTCAGCTTTGGTCCTGCATTTTGACATCATTTTGATTCTCCTGCCTGTCTGCAGAAATCTCATCTCTTTTCTGCGAAACACCCCAATCGGTTCCATCATACCTTTCGACAAGAACATCACCTTTCACAAGTTCATTGCCTGGTCAGTCGTACTCTTCAGCTGGATTCGTATGCATCAACATATCCCGTGGAAACGAATTGACTGACATGGTAGACACGATTGCTCATTGGAACAACTTTGCACAACTTGCTCGAGCCGCAAAGCTTGGGTTCAAGGGATGGCTTCTTGCAAACTTCACTACTGGCCCTGGTGCTACTGGCTACTTTATGCTCCTGACCTTGATGCTGATGGTCTTTACGGCTTTGGAGAAACCTCGTCGCAAGAACTTTGAGCGATTCTGGTACACCCATCATCTCTTCATCATATTCTTCATGCTGTGGCAGGTCCATGGCTCATTTTGCATGATTACACCTGATCGCGCACCTTTTTGCCAGAACACGGCGGTCTTTTGGCGCTTCTGGCTGGTTGGAGGATTCATCTACCTTGCGGAGCGAATCGCACGTGAAGTGCGAGGTCGTCAGAGGACGTTCATCACGAAAGTGATTCAGCACCCTTCTCGTGTCTGCGAGATACAGATGCGCAAGGACGGCTGCACCACCAAAGCAGGCCAGTACATCTTTCTTTGCTGTCCCGAAATCAGTCTGCACCAATACCATCCATTCACCCTGACTTCCGCGCCAGAAGAGGACTACCTGTCGATCCACATGCGCTGTGTCGGCGACTTTACCAACGCCCTGGCAAAAAGTCTTGGTTGCGACTTTTCCACGCCAGAAAAGGCGGAACCACTCGACGTGGTAAACGTGTCTGGCACCAGGAAATCCCGCATCGTGAATGACGGCGAAATCTCGACCAACACGACCAATCGCCAATTGCCAAAATTGATGATTGACGGACCATTCGGGTCCGCCTCCGAGGATGTCTTCAAATTCGAGTCTGTCATGCTCGTCGGGGCCGGGATCGGCGTGACACCCTTTGCATCGATCCTCAAATCCATCTGGTACCGCATCAACTACCCTTCCTCGCCGCACGGCGCCGTGCGTCTCTCCAAAGTCTACTTTTTCTGGATCTGTCGCGACTTTGAGAGTTTCGAGTGGTTCCGCAGCCTGTTGAGTGCCATTGAGGCGCAGGACGTGGATGGCTCGATCGAGATTCACGCGTACCTCACTGCCCGGATACAACCCGACATGGCGCAAAACATCATGATCAATGGCGCCGATTCGGATGTCGACCCCGTCACGGGGTTACGGTCCTCCGTCAACTTTGGACGCCCGCAGTGGCCTCAAATCTTTGAGAGCGTCGCACAGCTGCATCCCGCAACCGACGTCGGCGTGTTTTTCTGTGGGCCAGGACCACTGGGCAGCACACTGCACAAACAGTGCAATCAGCACTCCACCGCCGGCCAAGAAGGCACGCGATTCGTCTTTGGCAAGGAGAACTTTTAGCCCGGTCATGTCTTAGGTAGAAGTGCCTTCAGTAAAAGTAAATTATTGATACATGTATTAAGAACAATTCCCTCTCTCGAGATTACAGCTTTGCCGTGCCTTCCTGTAGCTTCTCCGGCTGCTGCTTGAGACGAATCAGTCCTTCCTGGACACACTCGGCAACGAGCTCGCCAGTCTGCGTAAAGATGCGGCCGACGACAAACCCGCGCCCGCCACCGGACCAAGGACTCTCCATCTCAAAGTATAGCCACTCGTCGGCTTTACACGGGCGGTGAAAGTAAATTGTATGGTCGAGACTGGCCATCATGGCGACTTTGGCCGGATGGATATCATTGACGCGCAACGAAGTCGAGAGGAACCATGAATCCGAAAAGTAGGAGAGTGCCATGGCGTGCATGTGCGCGTTCCCCTGTATTCGCCCTTTTGCACGGACCCAAAAGGCCTGTCGTCGCTCGTCCGCCGGTTTGCCCGACGACCCCGTGGGCACGCGACGGCTCTCTGTCGGTGAAATCTCGACATTGTGCAGCAACGTCTCCCTCACCCTCGGACTCAACCTGACCTCCCCGGCATCTCCTTGCGCGATAATGTCTGCATCCGAAGGCAGGGATTCCGGCAATGGCACACCGGCCGGCATCCTCGCCTGGTGCCGCAACGCACCCCCGGATTCCGGCCGCTGAAAGGAACACGTCAGCGTCAAGATTGCCCGATTCCGTTGACGCGCCTGCACCGTGCGTGTAATGTAACTCTTGCCATCACGTACCCGCTCCACATGATACACCACCGGCCGCGTCTCGTCCCCGCGCAACACAAAGTACGCGTGCAACGAGTGCACGTCGAACCCCGAGGGCACCGTCCTGCTCGCCGCACTCAACGCCTGCGCAATCACCGCTCCCCCAAAGATCCCCCGCGCGTGTTTCGGCCGCCACAGTTCTCGCGCCGACCGGTAAATGTCATTGTCCAGTTCCTCCAGCTCCAGATTCCGCTCGATCGGACTCTGCTCCGTCGTCATACTCTCCCGTGAAACTTCGATATGCCAGTCAGTATCGTTTCTTTGCTTGCTTTTCCAATCACCGTGCAGCAGTAGAGCGACTCTGACTATGAATCGCTGTACAGATATTCAGCTTTGTGATGATGATGGTGGTCCGTGGGGGATCGTGGAGCAGAAGTGAAGCAAGGGAGGAGCACGAGCCAACTTCACATGCGATGCAACCCACGGGAAACCCGAGACCGGCTCCGTGATCACCTCGGTTCGCTGCAGTGGCACCGCAGTACAATCACAGCGTCCACGTACGGCTTGACCCTGTTCAATTACTGCAAGTGTTCAGGTCGACATGCAAGCACAACTACAATTGCAAGCATTCTGGTAAAATGATCTGTACATTCGATACTCGACTCAACATGCGCTATGCTCAAAGATGGGAAACCAACGCTATGTAATTGCTGCTCTAGAGCCATGTGTGCCTTGCTATAGTCATGCATGTTTCGCGCCGGGCTTTTACGATGCAATCATTTGTTGTAACCATGTTTTTTCAAAATTTTCGCTTTTTTTTTTCTAATTGTGAATTTGTACTTTTCAATCTTCCTGTAGTGATACTGAGATGGAGCTGGGAATGTGCTCCAAAAGTGAATTGTTAGGGGTTCATTACATACAATTTGCACTCCTGTGTCAAGTGTGGGACGTATACGACCAACTTGCTATTTTGTGTCCGAGCATTTCGTGCTGCGTGCGCGGGATTTAGCTTGCACCGTGATGAAAGGTTCGTAAGGTCGACCAGGCTTGGATGATTGCGCGCTCGGAGAGGATACAGGTGACGGCGTAGAAGATACCTTAGAAGCATAAGTGACCGGTGCGATGCAGGCTGGCCGTTCTTCATTTTGCGTTGGGGTCGAATGAGGTTCAATTCTATCAAGCACGGCAAAGTGAGATGATACAGTCCCTGTATCATCAGTCACGCTGTTGAGACTCAGATGTGGTGGCGACTTCATGCCTGATTCGATATGACCTGACGAGACCTGGGCATATGTCGGCTGTAATGGTGAAGGATATCCAGAAACACTGCTGGGGGAACTATGAGAGCTCGCGTGCGTTAGTCCAAGAGAAGTGTGCGACTCCCCATCGTCGCTAAAACATGAATTGCCGGTATGAGGCTGTAGGAAGGTTGCATCATAGGCCTCAAGAACTGCTTTATCGAGTCTGGAGGCTCGTGGTTTGTGAGCGACATCAGACTCGTTGCCGGATGCTACCATTTCAATTCTTGAGAGTCCCAGGGCAACAGCCAAGTGGTCTTCTGTGAGATGGCCATGGAAATGACGGGTCTCCTGCGGATTCCTTGGTCTGTCGTTTCTAGTGTTCGCCCTTTGCTGATTCTCTTTGACATGCTGCTTGAATAGAAAACGGTCTGATTCCTTTACATTGCTTGTTGTTGTGTAGGAATTTCTCCTCATGGGGCGCACGTTTCTGAGTTCTGAGTAGGATGGAGGTTGACTTCTCGCTCTTTGCATAGACTCTGACACTAAAGAGCCTCGCCCGTGATACAAATTAGCATAATGCAAAAGTTGCGCCGGAAACTGTCGAGGATCGGAACCGGACATGAGATATCGGTAATCGGCGATAGTGGGAGCCTGCCAAGAATGTGGGCCCGTCCCTACAACTTTCTCGCGACAAGGTGGCGTTGAAGTGTTTGAAATCGTGTTCGAAAATCCATCAGAGATTGTTGCATTGCTCGTGCGTAAAAAATTAGTGATACTACTGTCTGATGTCACTGGAATCGTTCGTGGCTTGGTCCGATACTGAGAATTATGGTTTTGCTGGTTGTGGCTCTTCGTTGGACTTGTACGATGTGTTCGACTTTTGAGCGGCGAGGGTGATGGTTTCCATTTGCGAGCATCGGGCTTCGAAAGTGCCTCCTTGCACGGTTCATACTTCGCCAAGACAGCCGACAATGGCTCTCCTTGCGCCAGCATGAGATGAGCTCTCTGAAGTTCTTGATGTATGCCCCGATGCGATCCGATATCGGCGGTGTTGCCAAGATTCCGACTTGTAGTGAATGGTTCCTCTATGCAAATCATGTTTTCACTAGAGAATCCTTTCTCGTGCCGTGTAATAATTGCTCCTAAACGGACGGACGCAACGTCTCTGTGGTAATTGAACTCGTACGCATAGTGATGGAAAAATCCAAACAGGAGCGCACCCACGGATTCGCGATTCTGCATAGAAAATGTCTGCAGAGTGTCATACTTTTCAATATCATCGGCAAAAGACACATCAAGGCCATTGATTCGTGGTACCGGTTCGTGAGGCCATGCTTGCAGTGATGGCAGCACCGGGGCAACTCGCCGTGTTTGCAGATAATTGATCACCATCAGTGTCCATGTATAACTGGTGAGTGTGTTGCACACTATCTCATGAGTCATGATTCCAAGAAGCCAGTCAGGGACTTACCAGCCTCATTCAGAGCTCGATTCGCGGCCCAATGTTTGATGGCAAAGGTGAGCTGTCGAGCTCTCTCATCCAATTGCATATAAGTCCTGACTAACCTGGTATTTCGCAGAGCGAGTGTGTTGTTGATGTTCATATCACACGACACTTGCAGATCAGGATCGTAGATTGCCACGACAGGAACCTTGGCTTGTGCTCTACAGACCACATTTTGCATGCCGCCTGAGAGAAATCAGTCACTTGTGTTCATCAGCAATCAGCATTGGGTGCTGAATGACGGAGACCTACTGCGTGCCATGAAGCTTGAGAGCTCGCATATGCGATGCTCAAACCCTGTCCACTCGGTCTCGATACATACGTCCACTGAAGCTTGTTAGTGTCTCGAAAATAAGAGATAACAAATGGCATACAGTCAGATTCTCGAGTCGCCAGCATATTTTCCGTCGACCCAAAGGCATGCACGGTAAAGTCTTTTCCTGGCCATTCCTGGTTCAGCAGAGTCTCAAGCTTCGTGACCAGATCTTGCTTCTTGCGTAGATCTTCAGGCATGGGCAACAGTGACTGACTTGGTCAGCGTATAATCGCATTGGCCAAGTGATATCATACCTTGTAGAGAGTTTCGACTTGTCTAGTGATGACCGGTTCGTCTTTCGCCTTCAATGAGTGAACGTGGCGAAACTCGGACCGTGGTGGGGATCTCCTATCTCCATTGAACATGGGAAACCGCCGCTCCCGATTGACAAATGTAGTCTCATAAGGACAAGCACTGGCATATTGAAATTGTTCGTGTTTTCCCGCCGAAGCGTCAGACTTGGTAAGTGCTGGAGAATAGAGCTGCGGTATAGGAGTGTTGGACGTGACGTAGCAGTAACTGCTGTCACCACTGTCGTACCCTGTTCTTGCCATAGAGGCTAGTCTGAACGCTGGCAGCGCCTGCACTCACTGGTGAGACTAGGGTCTATTTCGATCCAGTATGATAAAGAGACAATAGTAAAGGTGTCTGTAGAATGTTTGTAAACTGGGCGATTCGCAGAGGAAAGACTCAGTGCTGGATATGGGACTCCTGAAACTTTGTCTTGTGGGCGTTTCTGACAAGGAAGGTAAGGGACGATGATGCTATATGAACAAGGGTGCAGACCTGGTCAAGCTTGATTGTACGCAGCATGAAGAAATGTTGCAGACCATAGCATGGCTCGACTGCAAGTCAGACAGGGTAGGCAGACGAGCAGAGCAGAGCAGCGCAGAGCGGCCAGACAGGAGTTGCTGTGTGTGAGTGTGTGAGTGTGGAAGTGTGTGGGCGTGTGAGCGTGTGTGTGTGCAGCCTGGAGGTTCACCTGCGGGTGCTCGGGGAAGGACCAGGAAGGTGCGTGAGATTGTTGCAGCGTGAGCCTCGCTGCTGGTCGGTCGCAGCTGCTGTCTAGATCTGCTGCAGGGCTCAATTACGCAGGTGTGCAGCTCGTTGCAGTCAGTTGCGGGTGTGCTTCGGTGCTAATATAAATAAACCAATGGATCAGAAAGAAAACTCAAGGTTTGATTGACAGGGAGACGCACGCTCACGTACGCAAGCTGGAGACGGGTGCACAGGGCGCGTCTAAATCTCCGGAAAGTGCGGGCGGCGCGTCTTTACCGGCTCCAAGGCTGCCTACAGGCGATTGGTGGCAGGGGAAGTCGATCTGCATCTCGATGACCCGTTCGCCCTGCTTCTGCTCCTCCCCCACAAGCTTCCTTCTGCGGGCCTTGCACTCCATGGCCGAGCTGGCTATAGTCATGATCGCGCATGCATGGCATGGTGTTTCTCGTGCCATACGAACCATTCTGATAGAACTTTTATACCATTAGACTAAGCTATACAGAGTCGAGGACTAGATCTATACATTTTCATTGCGGCTACGACTCTGGAAGACAGATGAGACCATGAAGATGTGTCAGACTTGGAAGCTAATAGTTTCGACATCTTCTAAAGAGAATCCGCAGACCGTCGTGAAACATGAGCAATCATCACGGTATCCTGATCATCGATTCTGTCTTCCATAGGCGCAGTCCCAATGAATGTCAAGGCGTATACTCGACCGGAGAGTGATTCTTTTGCTCCTTCATCGTTAGTACTTTTACAGTCTCAAATGGCATTGTGCATCAGATAGAGCTAATAGTACGTCGTCATGAATCAGATATATGCTTGTCTATGTTTCTTCATCATTTGCTTGCCGATATTGGACTTACCAAGTGGGCTTGGCTTGAAAGCTTCTCAGCCCGTCGGGCGAGCACAGTTTAGCGAAGCTGCAAGTACATCTTTTCGAGTAGCAACCCTCTACGCGACATTAGCAAACCGTGTGTCATTTTGGAACGAGCGATGCAGATCAGTAAGGCATGAATGGTATAAATAAGTTGTTGTCTGCATGAGAAACTCAATAAGACTCGTCATCTAGGTGTTCATCACATAGCATCGCTCGTTCGTGAAAGCTTACAATTAGACAATTCCTGGTGACTGAGACGGATGGTTGTCCAACAAGACTTTGATTTGTTAGTGCTGCGATTCGAGACTGTTCAGATAGCGGGTCAGAAAGAGGTTTCTAGTCTCACACTTATCACCATTGCAGCGAACTTTTTCGCAGCTCAGTGCCCAGTGCAGTATTCGTCAAGCCCGGCTTTTGATAGACTTACAACTTGGACGTTAGTGACTCCCATTTTCTTGACCAGTGCGACATAAGCTCAGCAAAAAAATACAGCCAAGTATTATAAACAGCGAATAATGATTCCGAAGGATTCATCATCTCAGTCGGTAATTTGTTTCATCACAGCAGGTCGCACTTCGTGGACTGACATACCAAGCATAAAAGGATTTGGATGAGAGCAGCACTGCCCGGCTGACACCCAGAGTTTTGTTCTCTGCATGCGATAACTTTCGTCGTTAGTAGGAGTTTATAGGCCATATCGGAAGCTCTGAGCGAGAATCAGTTCTAGAGCTAAGTTGTCCTCATAGGAATCGGATACTCTAGTTTTTGTTCATCACCTTCTCATCGAGGCTCTCCGGAATATCAGATAGACTTACCATTGCGCAGCATTGATTCGGAAGTGCTAGCATCGAGTGTCTTACAAACTCAATGATAATGCTCCCGAATCAAGCAAGAGCTGAACCCAAGCATACCGATACCTGACTGAGATCTCCTAGAGGCGGTCGCACCCTTGAAACGCATTCAAACCCGACCGCTCATGACACTCAGGCAGGTATTAAGAACTTGTAAGATTCGTTATTAGTCTTCACATCTCCACTACGAGAGTCGAAGTTTTTCGCGCGCACAACACAGTTGTTGCATACTGATCAATTCTCACGCACACAACTTCCCGTGCTCAAACTCCAGTGGAGTGCAACAGGAGCAGCACCAGCAGAGCACTAGTGAGCATGCACCATATGCATATGCGCCTACAGATAGGGTCTTTCAACCTGGTCTTCACCGCTTAATTGTGATGCATTTAAATGCTTCGGCTATCTGGTGTGAATGCTTCAAGAGTGATTGAGCGCCCGGGATCCGAGACCTGCTTACAATTGCAATTGATGAAGCTCAATGATGCTGTTACCTTGACAGTCTACATGCATACCGATCATTGCTGGGAAAGCGCTTCCTCCGCTAAAAGAACAGGTTGAAGCTCTGTTGATGACAGAGGCTTTAGGACTTTGTGTGTCACTGCAAGCTTAAACAGCAGCTCTTGTTGACCAGAAGAAAATGCAATTATTGCCACTGCTTATGCTCATGCTGCTACACCTAAGCTTTTGAAAGCATCTGTCTATGTACAGTGGTGCCTATAGAATTACAAATAGAAGATTTTACAGAATTAGGCGATGCTTAGTAAGGATTGTTGTAGGGATGTTTCTCGGCTTCGGCTTGTACCTTTTCCACCAGTGCTGTGTCGTATGGGAATACCAGACCATTGCCAGGGCTAGAGATATCAGTACATGTAGAACTCTCAGTAGCCATTGATCACCTTCCATTGATAGGCAGAATCCAGTTAAGCAGCCTGAAAACGAACCATCTGTCCAAAATCACAATACCCATCACTTGCTGCCAATTATTCCAAAGGCCAATATCGAAGGGGTGAGTATCAGGAGCAAGATTGATCCTCTGCCTGACTCTCGTGGGGTTCCCAGTTTCGTCCCGAGTCGTGATCTGAACAATGACTGGTGTGCCTCGCGTGTCTAAGTACTCGAGGGTGGATTTGTTGATCGCTATCTGGCGCCCATGAAAACAGGAGAAGGGTATCATTAACATGGCAAACAAGGCACCTAGTGCTATGCAAGCATACCACAGACCTGGATTTGCTGGTATGTGCGCTGTGTTGTTCATACTCTCAGCGGCTGTCTTGCGTTGTGAGACCGCAATGCCCAACGTGATCGTGATGTAAGTACAATATAGCGCCACGTAAGTGATGAACTGGAAAAAGAACTTGTATCTTGTGAAGCCAATTGGGCCGCCTACCCAGGGACAGTAATGATCGAATTTCTTGATGCAACGGTTGACCTCGGAGCAATGGTGAGCACGGTCGTACTTTTCGACCTCACAAATGGAGCAGTACCTTGGCCCATCACTGGGATCAGCTCTAGCGATATAAATTGATGCTTCAGTGACCGAAGGGCTTGACAAAAAATCCTGGATCTCTTTCGTAGACGGGCGGCGATCATATGTTTTGTGATAATCACTGGAGTCTGAGTGGAAAGACTCAGACATCACGTTCGACCCTAGTCCTGTTTCACCTCCATTGTCTTTTGCAACACGATCCCTGTCGGCGCGATTCGGCAAGTATCCAGCTGGTGTCAAAGTAATGCGGAAAAATGCTCCAGCCATGAGGATCAGCAACAGTATCTGAAACAGCAGTAAGCAGATTCCAGTCGCAGTTCTACCATTCCTCAGGTACCACTGTATACACATATCGAACCAGACATATGTTGAGAAGACTGCGATGATGACCAGAAAAGGAGGTATAATTCGACTCATCACTCGGTTCGACTTTCGAGGATCCGAGACTCTAGCGTCATTTGTACCTTGACGCCTACAATGCGCAGCCTTGACAGTTTCACGCGCGGCGGTTTCTCCCAGATCGGCCTCGCTCATGTTGTGGTTGTGCACGAGACCAGACCAGAAGATCGCGCACTCGTCCCAATACTTGTGCTGCGGAACAAGCGAACTTTGCGAAAGGAGTGACTTTGTATTAATACAAGGACGAAGACTTGTATCAATCAACGCGACCACAAAAAGTTCATTCTATGCAACTGGTTGCAGTGCGTCAATCGTTACCAGTGGCGGTGACAATATCCCGTACAAGCCTTACGATAGGCGGCAACGAAAGCAGATCTGAATTTGCGGGGCCCAGCTTTTTTCACAAATGGCCTCAACTGCAGCTGAATCTACCTGCAAAACCATATACGGTGCACAAATCTCATTAATCGAGGGCTCGGAATTGGCGGCGTATTTACGTACATTACATGCAAATGCTCCTGTAGAGCTATTGTACAACTTGATTTACACTTCGTGTCATCCTTTATACACAAGCTCTATATGTAGTGACAAAGTGGACCTCTAAGTGGTCATTCTGCAGCGCTCACATTAAGCAGTCGTGCTAAGTCGTCGAGGCTCGTAGCACGGAATTCTTTTGCCTCTTTGTCCTGAAGCATCACGATATCTCCTCTGATGTAAATGACCACTCCACCTTTATGGCTTGTGCTTGCTGTGATTTTGTACAATGCGTTGCCACTTTCATGCGCTTTTCGTAGAGGAACAAGGAGGCAATTGTGCTTTTCGCACCAATCACTGAGCACATCTTTGAATGTGATCTCTGGTTCGTCCTGAAGTGCAGGATTCGGCCTTTGCGCAACTTTTGTCTTACCAGTAGTGAGGTACTCTACATGATCTAGAGGCTTCATCGGGCCAACGGCAGGAGCTGCTAAGTGCTCGGATCCACGATCAAGTGTAATGTCCATCATGTTGAGAGCATATGAGAAACAGCTTTGGACAGGCTCAGTCGTGAGAAGGTCATCTGGAATAACATTGTGCCACCACTCGTACCATTCGCTGATTTCTTCAAGATCTGGGTCATTCCGTAGCCATTCATACAGCATCTGCGTCCATTTCGGGAAGAACTCAGTTTTTAACAGATTAGCCATGACCGCCGCATCAAAGTTATGCCGCCAGTCTAACACCTCGTGAATAATCTGAAGTTCTTGGTTTGCAGGGTTGATGACCATCCGGTGTCGCAACGACTCAGCAAGCTTTGGAAGAACTTGTCTGTTGAGTGTCGTCTGAACCTCCTTCGCGCCAATGATATCTGCCCAGTCGTGCAAGTCTCGAATCAATCCATCAGAGGGTTTCCAATGATTGACCACCACGCTGAATTTGCGCTTGACAATCCCTGAAATGTCATCCATATGATTCGCGAGATAGGGTAGCCATTGAAATAGCCACAAGAGAACGCCAGTGTTGTTGTCCGCCTTGGGATTCCACTTCTGAACCGTGTCTGTCAATCGAGGCATCACAAGCTGTACTATGAGCTGATCACGCAAGAATGGTGGTGTAACCGGTAACCAAGTCTCCAGCAGGTTTAGCACAGCATCAGTGAGACCGCTCTCGGCAATCACTGCAGATCTGATACGCGAGAACCACACACTAACCATGAGCGACTCGAAAGGAGAAGATTTGCGCTTGCCGTTCTCTAGATCTGCATGTAAATTGTCTGTTCTGTTCGTGAAAATCGTGCACAAACTCTTGAGCTCCGGCACGAATCGCGAGGGCTCCTTTAAGACTTCCCAGCTTGCTATGCACCGTTTGAACACAGGCAAGAGCAAAGAGAATGCTATCTCGTCGAGAGCCTTTGTGCCTCCCAAGAGTGCATACCTCTTTTGCAGATCTACAAGATCATAGACGAGTCGTTTCATGTCAGTTGCGTCATCATGAGTGGTGCTCGTTGAAGAGGTCATCTTTTGAACTTGTGAATTGAGGTCCTCCACAATTCTCAGTTTGTCAATGGCCGCGGTCAATTCAGCTTGAGAACGTTCTAGCTCAGCTGCCAAGTAGAACTTTCGGTCCTGCAAACGTCGCCACTCGTCAGCATACTGCTCCACCTCTTTTCGAGCCACTTGAGACACGCGATAGGTCTCATTGGCACTAGAGCTGAGCTGTGATGGCTCCAGACTCGAAGTGTCAGTGATTCTCTTGGCGTTACCACCAGTCATGTCTATTATGGCTTGTAAGTTCTTCGGGATTGTGAGATTGCCACCAGCTTCATCCACAATCTCTTGTGCTGTCTTGTACTTGACCTTACGAGGCTTATTTGTGACGTCCTTCGGTGTATGTCTTGGTCTCGGATGTTTTGGCTTGTTGGAGGTCTCTTGTGAGTCCTCAGGATTGGTCTTCTCATCGATACTGCCGAGCCCAGCTTTCTGGCCAGGACGTAGCTTAGCCTCGATTGGATGAATTATCCCTTTGCCGGAAGTTCCCAGACCTTCGCCTGCTTTGTAACCCATCCTGGCCATCATTTGGGCAGCCTTGCTATTGCCCAGTGTCATTGGTTTCGTAGTGGACTGCTTCTTCGTGGCCGCTGTCGTAGCTAGCTGGGGCATGTACTTTGATGTCGGTAGCATCCTTATGGCAGATTCTGAAGATAGAGCAGGCTTCGCAGACGGTACAAAGGCATTTTGACCTTCAGTATATACACCAAAGATTGGAAATGATGCCTTAGGAGGAGTGTGACCAGTGTCTATTTGTCCATTTGAAAAGTAGGAATCCTTCGCAGCTGAGGCAGATCTAAAGGAAGGCCGATCATTCTGCTCGGCAGCTTCTTCATTCTCAGAGGCAACTGTCCCTGCTCTTTGGAAAGTGACACCCTTTGTATGCAAGGTTTTTTTGTAGATTCGGTCTATCTCCTGATCATCACTATCACTTCCGAAGACGCCGAGCATACGATCTTCCTGAGTCTGGCGCCGCCTCTTGCGTGGACCTTCATCGTCGGAACTAGCATCACTGCTAGAATCCGATAGTGTCATGGTTGATTACTTCTCAGGTCTGGCATTTGTTCAGAAGCTCGCAAGAAGAAGGACGGTGCTCGAGCCTGGCTACCGCTCTACAGCATGTACAAGCCACATAAAGTCATGATGACAGTGACCTCGAGCCAGGCCACGAGAGAACTGTGCTGCCACTAGTGAAAGAGTCCTAGCGACACATACTATATGCATATTCATCTGCAACAATTAAATATGACATTCTGACCATCCGAAGCATGAATCGTGCAACGGAGCCGGAAAGTTTCTCGTATTCTCGTGTTAGTGGCGATTCATACTCTGAATCGTGTCGCGCTTTCACTCCTACGCACGCATTTGGTCTGCTACCACGCATTCAGTCATGGCGAATGTGCTTTGATAATTCAAGGGACGGTGCTTCCGCCTCGAATCTGGCTGCGAAGCAGCCGTGGCTGCCAAGACTTTTATGTGTGATTATTTGACCTTGGGCAGTAGCTAGCTAGCATCATGTTAGCGTCTTTTAGTGACGTCGCATCATTGCGGCAACGTGTTTTAGATAGTTTGGCCAAAAAAGGGGCGGATACACTGACAGCTTCTATTGACGATGACATAGAAGAAGGCGAGATACAAGAAGCAGTGGATGCATCGATACGTTCAAAGACCCAGGTGTTTATACCGGAGAAACCTAAAGCGCTTGCACCAACAACGATGGCACATTTCCCTATGGGCATTCCTGGTTCGATCTTAATGTCAGAACAAACCCAGTACTGTGCTTACTAAAACAGGTCTCGGCGGTATGCGTGTGAACGATGCTTACTCGAATACGTCCTCGCAGAAAGTGGTCACCACAGAGTTGGCAATGCCTCACGATTTACCGATAAACTATCCGCCAGTTCATCTGAATCCTGCCCTGAACGAGCCAAGACACGGGGCGATGACTGCTGCGAGCTCTGCAGGTTCGGTAGCTGGCAATCATACACCTCCTTGGCTGGCAAAGGGGCCTTCTCATCACAGCAAAAGACCTTTGTCGCAACCAGACTCGGTATCCAATGGTCGACCACAGAAAAGGTTGGGCACGGAGAGACACAAATCGTTAGTCATCGATTTCGAGAGCGAGGACGAAGATTCCAGGGAGCATGTGATAACTACGGCTCGAGCACCACACAAGGTGGTCAAGGCTGATGAGAGGCAAGCGAGTGCAGCTAAACTGAAACAAGTAGAGGCAGAAATTGCACAGGCCATGGCTGTCATCAACAAAGCACAACAATTGCAGAATGCACGAAAGCTTGATCTTTCGCGATCCACCACGCCGACCAATCTGTCACACTCGGTAGCCTGTGTTTCTGCCACCAAGTCGTCAGTACCAGTGAAATCAACCGTGTCAAAAGAGCCGGTAACAACAGTCGCCTCAAAGGTCGCAAGTGTCCCCGGAACGGCCAGCGAGGATTCACAACAAGCTGCGGTGCTTGAAGCATTGAGAGCCGAAGTGTCTTCGCTTGACACAACCATTTCTGTAGACAGAAAAGCACTGGTGGCGATGCGCATAGAAAGTGCTGAGCTACAAAAACAGCGCAACATAGCTGACATTCGTCGAAGCGATTTTCAGGATTCCATCCAGAAACTTCAATCTGAAATATCACGGTTGGAGCAAGAGCTGGCCCAAGAACAACATGCAATAAGTCAATTAGACAAGGAGTCTTCAGACCTTGATCGAATGTTAAGCGACTCCATGACGTCTCAAGAACGAATGTCTCTAGATATCAAGTCGAAGGCAGAGAGACGCCAGGAAATCTTGGCAAAAATCCGACCACTGGAGCGGAGATTCCCTCTCAACAATACTCATATTGTTCCTGGCATAGCTGCTGAACGTACAGGTGCCCTCGAGACATTGTCACTCTCCGAATCGCGCAATTCTTCAGTCCCTCTAGAAGCCTCCGGACAATTCAACGCGAGATCCGAGTTGAGTGGGACTGGCGAAACCGCTCCTATGCCGAACGTGAATGCTATCCGCGAGGTATATACCCTGTCGAGGACGAATGACGGCGACAAATCGGCTGGTCTCATGCCGCAGAGTCCGAATCGTCTGGCCACTTCGATTGGCTCGACACCGGTTGTCCCACAGCGGAAAAGCGTTCTATCTGGTCAAATCATCTCACTAGAGTTACAGAATCGTCTGCCGAACGACGATCAAGACGTCCCAGAAAAATCGTCCGGTGCAATCCAATTGCAGGATGAGCATGTCCGTCAGAAGGCAAACGAACAAAAGTCTGCTGTTGACACGAACAAACCACGTAGCACTGCGACTGCGCTCCTGAGTCAAGTCAGTCCGTCAATCGCAGATTCTGCCACGACAGTTGAGTTGGCCACATCACAAGTTCAACCGCGAAAAGAGTCGTTGACAGTGCAGCCTGAAGCTCGTGTTCCGAGAGCTCTTACCCCTGCCAAGGTCAGCTCCGCTGCAGTGACCACTAGGCTGACGACGTCTGATGCAAGCGAACCGAGATCAATTTCGAGAGCTACTTTTGCAGAAGGTCACCACCAAAGCCTCCAATCACTTTATTCTTCCCCACTTTCGAAGTTCAAAAGTTTCAAATATCATCCACAATATTCCCAGACTGTAAGTTCTGGCTTCCGTTCGTCCACGTATTTTCATAAAATATCACAAGACCAGTTGCTGTGCAAGTTCGAGACACAAGGTGGTATTTGCAATGCTGCTAATACATGCAAAGACCAGCACTTTTCACAGCTTCTAATGGTATAACCAACTCCTAAACTCGTTCATGACACTGACTCTTCTTAGACAGGTTTCATTCCTTGCAAGAGTTGACGAGGAACACAGCTGCTAACTTGACTAGATGATGAGATTCTGATTGAATTGAGTTGTGCCACTATTGGCAAGACAGCCAAAGAAAAGGCATCCTATCGTGATGGACTACGCAGCGTCCTGCAAAAAATGAAGACTGAAAATATTGATGATTTCAATCAAGTCTGTGCCAGGATGATCGAGTATCGCCGCACAAGACAAGAGCATGCGAACCAGTCCGTTTCCTCTTTTTTTTGATGGCATAGCAGTCTGTCTTGCAGGTTCAGTCTCATGCATCTTAGTGACTTTTAGCAAAAGAGGAGGACATTATTGCATGAAGTGCATCAGTACATATATGCATAGTTGGCATCTACAGCATCTAGCGTGTTTTATTGCGGCAGTATGCTTAGGACTTTTATAGTCCATCGCACAGTCATGTTTGTCAGGGGCACCAGATTTAGCTACAAGAAAATGAACTTGCCGCTACACCTTTCACTATCGCTTATCGTGAAGCCTCAATAAAGCTCGATCCTATTAATATTGCGCTTTTGAGGGGCACCAACTTTGAAAAGGTTGTTTTCCCCACATTTGCTCGATTGCAACACCAAAAAAAGAAGAAAGAAGAGAAAAGAGAAAGGACGGAAAGCCACAACTACTTCTTTAGGCTTGGCCATTGGCCATTCTTTATTCGTGCCCAAAGAGGTAATTCCAAGCATTGCTGGCTTTGTCGTGCATTAATTGTACAATGTAGAAATCCTTGGTTGTGTATTTTCTAGCTATGTACACGTATACAGTCGCATATACTGAAGTGAATTGAAATTGACACGCTAAGGCTCCTTGATTGGCTGACCAGCAGCGTCATCTAGGTAAGAATATATACTAAATTTTTTTTTGTTTTGTTTTACTGCAGGGAGGATCCGCGGCCACGGCCACGGCCACGGGGGCAAGAAACACATTGGAAAGTAGTTAGAATGTGCCGTGGTATTGCGAGAGGGGCGAGGAAAAGACGTTGCCGTGTATGGCGTCCCCGTGATCGCCTAGTCCACGATACAACTGGTGTTCAGCGGCGTACTGTTGTTGCTGATGTTGGTGCTGTAGCATGGCCATGGAAGAAGAGGCGGGGTTACCGTGCATGGGATTGTCGAGATACATCAATGGTCCGCCATCGAGTTCTTCTTCTTCTTCTTCTTGTGCTTCCTCTGCTTGTTGTTGTCGCTGCTGCTGCTGCGCTACAATATCTTGCTCGGGAATTGTGGAGGCGGAACGATCTATTTCGGATGCCGTGACGTACTGCAATCTGCGCGAGGCTGCACTAATGTTCCAAGTAGGAGGCATGGAGTAGTGCAGCGGCTGATGCGACTGTTGATCCAAGGAGTCAAAGTCCATGTCGTGCTGCAACTGCGAGACTTGGTGGTGATGGTGATGATGATGATGAGCGGCGTGCAGGTGGTTCTGGTGATGCAGAGGCGCGGGCGATGAGGAGTCGGCAAAGGGACTGTAGGTCGTGGCCGGACTCGCGTACCCGCCACTGCCAAAGGCGTCCATGATCAGAGGACTCGACATGAGCGATGGTGCCTGTTGCATGTAGTACATTGAGTAATCATTCTCGCTGGCATTGGCGGTGGCGGCATAGACATCGCTTATGTTTGCCGAGTTGGCGGAGAACTGGTTGATGCCGTGTAATTCGTGCGGCGCACGACTCAACAGATGGGTCTCTGGGAAGAGGCCGTAGTGTGGGTATGGCTGTCGTGGGAATCGCGCACCCGACTCTGTGCGACTGGACATTGGTGGTGTCAGTGGCATATGACCCTTGTTGTTGTTGCCGCGGCGAGCTGGCGAAGCTGTGTTTGGTGTCCAGAGCTCGTCTTCGCCATCCGATTCGTCCGAGTAGCTAGACACTGGTGATGACATCTGATTCAGCGCCAGAACACTGCCTTGTTGATGTGCCCGTCGCAAGTGCTTGGTGAGTGTGGTCTTGCGGCAGAATGTCTTGCCGCAAGTCCCTACATGACAAGCGTACGGCCTCTTGCCGGTGTGGATGCGACGATGTCTGGCCAAGGAGGATGAGTCGCTGAATGTCTTGCCGCACCCGAGCCATTCGCAACCATGTGGCCGTTCGCCGGTGTGCACCCTGATGTGCACGGTCAGGGCACTTCGTTGGATGAAACTCTTGTCACAGAACTGGCAGGAGTAGGGACGTTCATTGGTGTGGATCCGGTGATGTCTGGCCAGATCACTGCGTCTGCCGAACGCCTGCGCGAGTTAGTCGAGCAGCTCGTGATGCATTTCTGATCACTGACCTTTGGGCAGTCGGGCCATGGACAAGTGAAGGGTCGATCGAGTGCCGGACTCGAAGGGTAGCTCATCTGCTGTGTTGCAAGTCCGTCCATAGTGATAGTGGATATCCGCAGGTTTAGCTTGAAGATGTCTGGTACCCAATGTGAGCGCGTCGGGACATTATAAGCAAATTCCCCAAGACGTGATTATCCATTATCGACGGTTATCATTGTCTGGTTCCACCACAAAAGGAATTGAGACGTTCGTGGCTTGTACTCTTGTCTGTGGGTGATGTGCTCCGGACACATTTGTCTGCCGTACACGCGAAGCGCACGGTCAGAACGCTAGTCTTAACTGCGTTCGGTGCTCCTCATGTTTCAGATGTATGCACATAGCATATCTTCCAGCATCAATTTGCCGACATCATGTATAGGAAGAATTTTGGAGAGAGCCGAAAGTCGCAGCTGAACGGAGAATTTCCCTTTGACGGGCGGCGCACTGGCAACAATGGGCGGCCGATTGTTCTGCAGGCGCTTCCAAGCCCAGAAAGTTCATCTGCAGGAGGCAGCGCGCGGCGGGGAGTTCGGCTTTATTTGTGCCACAGTTACCATAGTCTCGGTACAGCGTGGACACCTGGGCAGCGTGTGCATGAAACAGCTTGCCGCCTAATTCAAATTGTCCCGAACGAGTTGCTTGTCCACGTTCACTGCAGAGAAGTGTCCGGCAATCATGTCTGCCGTCCTCCATTGAGATTGGTTCGTGGCGCATTGCTTGTGGTCGATGACTTCCGGAGTGATATCCATCTGACATATGCATTCCTTTGGACGAGCAACGGATATTGACTCACGTCCGACTTTCGCACAAAAGCGGTTGGGCTATGTCGAAAAGAGAGAGGGAGAAACGAGAACTCGAGATAAATTTCCGAGATCGTAACTGTGCTGTGAAAGACATGTAATAGTGTTATCCTTCAATGTTCAGCATCATCGTTTCTGTGTTATGCCAGCCAGTGGTCAGCCTGACTCGGGACCTTGCTACCGAGAGTTCCGTAGTTCTTTAAAGTGCACAGGTCAATGCACTTGAGAGTAGCAAGGGCCTTTTGTCCCTCATGCCACATAGTGCCGGAAGTCCGAGCATGGTTGTGGTTGTCAACAACAAATTGAAGATGAAACTGCTTAACATTGACATCCACAACTTGAGCAGCAAGCCTCTGCAGATCTGTAACACAATCAAGCTCGTAGCTCGCGCTGGGCAAGCTATTCTACGCCTCGTTCTCGGCAAGTCGTTTGGTAGAGCAATTCCCACACTTCTGTTTTCATGTAGATATTGGCATGATGAGCTTCATCGAACCTCACTACTCTGGAATCCTTCATATCTTGGAGATCAAGGACTCTTTGTGCGGTCGCAGGACCGAAAAACTTGTCTTGAATGGTTGTAAACCACACCAATGGTCTCGGACAATTGGAGTACAAAATGACAAGATCGTTCCCGGAATATGCACTGAGATGTTCATAACAAAGGGCATAATCGAGCTCGCGTCGTCGCTTGGTCATGAGCTCTTGTTCTGCACTTGATCTACGAGCCCGTATTTGCTGGATTTTCTCTCGAGAGACAAGGAGTGTGTCATCCACTTCGGCAGGTAGACCGAGCAAGGGTCTGAGATAATCTGGAGGATTCATCGTATCGATTCTGCCAATCATTTGAACTACGCTCATCGGAGCTCGAGTCATGAATGTCATGGCTTTCGATGCTGTGAGTTGCGCGGGAACATGTGAACACATTGGAAACACCTTGTCCACCAGAGCACTGTATCGTGTTGCCAAGTCTAGTGCTTGATATATGCCGGCCGAATGAGCCGCAAGGCTTACGCTACTGATTTTGAGATGGTGGAGAAGCTCAGCAGTGATGTCGCTCAAGGCCCCAAGCATATTGTGCTCGCTTGAGCTCATTCCTTGGCACCAACGCTCCACGCATAGTAGACTCAAGCCGGGGTGTGACAACAAGAAATCTTGGTACCGATTGACTGTGAGACACGATCCGCCAGCACCATAACAGTATTGTAATGTCTGCGCCTGGGGATGGGTGCCTGTGGATGGCATAAAGACGTAGTTTATGTATCGTCCTGGGCTTGCGGCGCTTTCGAACCGACTCGGAAGCATGAGTGACATTGATGCAAAATACATAGATGCGTGTATGTATCGCAACCACTCGAGCTTGAACTGCGGACGTCAGTCACTGCTTCCACGAGCTCCGACAATGCCCAATATATTTGAGACTCAGGTGTCTCCTCTGAGGCAGTGCAAACCAAGACAGCAAGGCTCAGTCCTAAGCAAGTCGGAAAGTGAATGTGACATCAAACGACCCGCTAAAACCATTCTTTATATATACATGCGAAAAGCGATGTGATGTGATGACTGGATTTGTCGTTATCATATGCATATCAATTGCAATTGTAAGTATATTGTGAAGCCGCAGCAGATGTGGGGAAAGGAACCAATTCTCGACTTCGAGTTGGCCAACCAATCACAATCTGGTAATCCGCGATATGCTTGATCGTTCATTGATTCTTAATTTCCCCCAAACCCTCAGAATCGATCACTTCTCACGTGCATCATAACCGAGCGGCAACGGCCCGATATGAATCGGTAGGCGCCGAAGGCTGCCGCACGAGACCTTGGCTTGGAAATTGGAGCAACGAGACCGATCAATAGCGTCTGGGTAGGCATCGGTCAGTGTTTGCTTCATGGCATGTGTAGACACGTCCTGACAAAGGTTATCTAGCCAGTCAGATTGAGTGTTGTGTCGCAGGAGAGTTGTCGCTTTTTCTGCATTCAAGTATCTGTTGAGCTATTTAGCATTGCAGTGAAGTTGAGTGCTTTTCACTGAGTCGCCTGCAGATGTGCTGCGTGCGGTAATGCCTCTTAAACAGGAGTATTAGAGGCAAGCGAATAGCTCCGTCGTCCAAAGGGCGCACGAGACAAGTCCCTCGGGAATCGATCACAGCGATCCGATGTTCTGTACGACAAATCTCGAGGCAATCTACGCCAGACCATGACATTGCAGCTAACTCGCCAAGGGAAACTCGGCGGATTCGCATTCAAGGAGGCCATTGGGATCGATTCATTACTCGAGCGACCTGCGAACGAGATCACGTTAGAGAAGGTACTTGATGAGGAGGACCTGCTTCAAGAAATCAAGGTCCACAATGCGAAGCTCCTCGACTATTTGAGACAAGAATCCGTCTTGTCGCGTTTACTGGATCTCATTATCGAAGACTACAAGGAAGATGAAAAGAAAGCATTCAAGTGCGTATTAGTCAGATTGTTGAGTCGGCAGAAATCTGACAGGTCAGGTATGCATTCGTCGCTTGCGAAGTTCTTTCGTGTGAGGTGTGGTCGATCTGCGAGACAATCTTTGAGAACTTACACTTGCTGCACAAGTTCTGGACATTCATCGACGCTGAAGCACCACTAAATCCATTGCGCGCCTCCTATTTCACCAAGGTCAATGAAAAGTTTCTCGAGAAGAAGACAGAGGAGATGATTCCCTTCATTCAATCCATACCTAATGTGTTGAGCAAGATTCTTCGCCATAGTGACACCAGCGCTATCATGGATCTTTTATTAAAGATCATCTCGATGGAGCGCACAGATGTTGGAGCTGGCGTTGTAGAGGTACCGCTGATTACTGGCTCTTGTGCAATCGCGACTAACGCGAAATAGTGGCTGTACGACGAGGGTCTGTTGACTTCCTTGACTGCACATCTACGCCCAGAAGTTGACCCAGACACACAAACGACTGTTGCGGATGTAATCAAGGCCATTATTGCCATCTCAGCTAATTCCAATGATCAAGGCGTCATCGGGCCCAATGCACTTTCTCGAAGTCTGGTATCTGGTCCAACAATTTCGAATCTTGTGTCAAATATGATTCGCACCACTGAAAACGGCACCAATGCTAGTCTACCTACGGGTGTCAGTATAGTGATAGAGCTAATACGTAAGAACAATTCGGATTATGATCTGACACCAATCTTGGCATTGGTTTATAGCAATCAGCCGCCCACTTCTCGAGATCCTATTTATCTAGGCACAATGCTGCGGGTGTTCGCAAACTCGATCAGCGATTTTCAGGCGCTGCTCCTGTCACCGAAGAACGTCCGCATGATCAAAACTTCAGGTTATGGCGAGATTGAGTCACTCGGCTTCGAGCGATTTCGCATATGTGAGCTGTATGCCGAGTTATTGCACTGCAGTAATATGGCGCTGCTCAACGATATTCGAGGGGAGCAAGTGGTGAAGGAACGAGATGCTGAGCGAGAACATTTGAAAGCCATCAGTAAAGCCGGAGGTCTGGCAGCATCTCGTCAGCCACACCACCAACAGTACAATGCAGACGATACAGAAACGGAGAAGGACAGCTCGTCTGTGTATGGCAGACGCAGTCTTTCGAGTGGGCGTAATTCATTATGTGATGCTACCGAAGAAATTGATGAGGCGTTTTCTGAGAAGGAGCACGCCAGTCCTAACCTCTCGCCCTCGAGATCAGACAGAATCAGAAGAAGTTCTAGTGAAGAACGAACTGGTAGGCCAGAAGAGAGGCGCAAATCCCGAGGTTCCATGGACGAAGAAAGTCGTCCTTATATGCCCGCAACTCAATCACATGTCATTGATGGCGTGCCCGTACAATTTGATGAACAAATGGAGGAACAAAAAATAATCGCTGATATCGGGCCGCAGACACATCCAGTTCCCAAGCCTGAGACTGCACCTCAAGAGCTACTGCAATCTCTTGAACCACCCGACCGAACCTCAGAATCCGCAATTCTCTCTCGAACACCTTCACCCCCACCCCTTGCAATCAACAACAAAGAATCTGCACAAGCTTTTGTTATTGATCCGCCAACGTCTATAAATCTCGAAGAAGACATATCACTTGCGACCCGCGACAGCATCATTCCAGACGCATTGGCCGACGTGACCTCGCATGGCACAACTGCACCTGGTGCTGATCTTGATGAGTCGACAGCCAGTGCAAGACAACCTCCGACGGTTGTCACTACACAAGAAGAACAAGGCACACAACATCAGGTTCCACTATCTGATCGCTCCGATACTCTTTCAATCACCTCTACTTCTTCATCTCAAGTACCTGCGGAGCCGCTAGAACCCGTGATCGGGGATTTCCTCAAGATGCAGTTCATGAAGGAGCATGTCATCTCCACCATCCTCGAGCTTTTCTTCAGGTTTCCTTGGAACAACTTCTTACACAATGTTGTGTACGATGTTGTTCAACAAGTCTTCAATGGTCCTATGGACAGGGGGTACAATCGTGTACTGGCTATAGATGTTTTCGCACAAGGGCAACTTTGTGAAAAGATTGTTGCAGGTCAAAAAGCTTCGGACGAGCACGTCAATGGTGATGGCGTCCGGCTCGGATACATGGGACATCTGACACTCATTGCAGAAGAAGTGGTCAAATTTGTGGAACGCTATCCGCCCCATCAGATATCACCCCTGATTGTGGAGAAGGTCAATGCACCCGAGTGGATTGACTATGTCGATAATGTCTTAAGTGCGACTCGTGCACGAGACTCGGCTGTGCTTGGTGGCGAACGACCACAGGTCGTAGTACCTCAACAGCCCCAGATGACGAGCAGTATGCAATGGGACATTGGCGATCGTTCATACGACGCCGAGGAAGATGACGAAGAGTTACAAAGACGTCTGGGTCAATTCACGGTCAGCGACGAGACTGAAACATCTGATCAATTTGCGAACTACATTTCGCAACAGATATCCAATGATGCCCCGGACAAGTTTGGCAGTTCTGACGAAGAGGATGAGGATGACGATCAAGAACTGAGCGTCTGGCTCAGCGATCGAGGCGACTTTTTACGCTCTCGATCATTCGATCAATACGAGGATGACACGCACGATGAACAGGTAGAGTCCCTCGACGAGACGGATGGCGACAATATCGTCTTTGATGAGCACGGCAATCCAGAAATGTTTGGCGACGAAGAGGACTATACATTTCACTCGAAAACTAATCAAGCCACGGATGATGATGGTAGCCTGCCAACAACACAGAATATTGGTGAGGACTTGAGTGACGCGGCTATCGTGGAAGATGACGAGAGCGTGCATCAGGATAGGGCACCGACGCCAGAAGTAGGACCACTTCCACAATCGGCAAGTCCAGCTCCCTTACGTCGGTCTCTGGACGACGAGGAGGAGGAGGAAGCCGAGCAGGAAGCCAAGGATTCCAAGGATAAGGATTGAGCTGTGGGAGCACAGCCTTGCGCGCAGCACGAGTGAGAATATCCAAACACGAGGACAAAGTAAGAGGCAGGAAGGACGGAAGGAAGGACGGGTTTGCTTTGTGGTGAGATGATAGAGAAACTTGGGTGTTTTGCGAGGAAACGAGTCTCGGGCCCTCGGAATGGACAAGATGGAAGCGAGCGTTGCACATTATTGCCGAGAGATTAGTCTCAAATCTCGCTCTTAATCGCCATCGCTGCAGAGGAGAAAGAACTTTCAGATGCTGGCAGAGGTGAGATGCAGATGCCAGCTGGTTAATCTCTAATGAGCGCACCCAATATGACGCATATATATATATAAATGTCACAAAGAGAAATTTCCCCGTGCCAAAATGAAGAAGACAATTACTCGCATTCGCTACCCGTGCACCTCAATGCCCCTGCCTGACATGTTCCGTTCAAGACATTTCCGTCTTGATCATGGTTCCACAATTCACCTCGATGTGACAAGATCAAAATCGAAAGAATGCAGCTGGAACATCAATGATGCTCCTTGTCGATCCAGTCGACGACGTGGGCGAGCATGGCGTCCTTGTGCTCCTCGTCCTCGATAAAGTGTCCGCACCCCTCGATGGTGCGGACGGTCCAGTCCGGCCGCTTCTCCTTGCGCAGGAGCCTCTTCAGGGTGGCAAACTCGTCTTGTGTGCCCCACACCCCTAGCACCTTATGACCCGGCTTATAGACGCGCCGCGGTTTAGGAAACATCCAGAGGGAGTACCGGTACGCGTCGAGTGGTAGACTGAGGAAGAGCCAGCTGGTGGTGCGTAGTGTGCGGTCACCGGCCAATGCGTGGGGTTCGCACGCGGAGGCGACGAGTGCGCCGTAGGAGTAACCCGCAATCACGAGGTCCGCGACGCTCTCGTACGCGTGCAAGAGCCAGTCGATGCTGCTGCGCATATCGTCCACCTCGACGTGCCCATTCCAACTCGACTTGCGGCGCCTGAAATTAAAGGTCAGCACGAGGTACCCGAGTTCCTCCAGGCGCGTGGCCAGCGCGACAATGACGTGGTTGTTGTATGAGCCTCCGTGGTGCTGGTACGGGTTCGCGATGACGGCGGCCTTGTGTGGTGCCGAGGAGGAGGTGGTCGAGGGCGGGTAGTAGAGCCGTGCCCTGATGGTGTGGTTCTTTGCCGCCTCGATTCGCACCGGACGAGTCGGCATGGGAGATCCGACAGAGAGAAGCCGACTACTGTCGAAGAAGACGATAAATCTCAAGCATACAGCATGAACGAATGGGAATATTGAAATATTGTTCGGTGGGTTGCACTTCTACAAAGCTGAAGATTTGTAGAGATGAAAGTCGTATTTACGGGGAAGTGGTGGACACGAAGTTGGTTGGTGGAGCGAGCGAGTGAGTGAGGCTTAGCACTGCGGGGGGCGCTTTCGTGGCTGACGCACGGGGCGCTTCGTTTGTTTCTTTCGGCGGGTCAAGTGCAAGTTGTATCGTTATTATGCGTATATACGTACTGTCGTGTCTATACAGTCGCTGGGGGGTCTACTGTAGGGATGGCGCTGAAGTACTAGTATGCTAGATGCAGGTAGCATGCTCGGGTCTAGTCCTCCTTGATGAATCGCAGAATCGCCTTTGCGACAGTCAGGCCGTCGTGTTCGTGGTGACTCGTCTCCTTTGCCTCTTCCGCCTCCTCCTTCTCCATCAAGTCCTTCTCTACACGGACGTCTAGGTTGGCATTCACCATCTGCTCGTCAAAGCTGAGGTGTCCCTGTGTGGTGAAGAGGCGGTTCGGGATGTACAGGCCCTGGATCTCGGTGTGGTCCGAGGAAGCCCACACTTTGCAGCCTTCCGGGGCCTTGGTGACGGAGTCAGAGTGCATTTGATGCAGTGAAATGGTTGAGTCTTGTGTGTCGAAAATCTTCTTGCCGTCGTCCGTAAGCTCGAGTGTGGTCAGGGACAGTTCCCAGTCCTTGCCGGACTCGAGCTCGCCTCCGAGCATGCGGGCGAGGATCTGGTGGCCGAAACAGACACCGCTCATCTTGATGTTTTCATGCTCCTTCCACGTCCTGTCCAGCCAAGCTACCAGATCCAAGATCCACTTTGTCTCTTCGTCGTGAGCGTCGTACTTGCTGCCGGTGATGACAAGGGCGTCAATCTTGTCGAGATTTCGGGGGTATTTGCCTTCCACCACATAAGCAGATGAGACTGTCACATCGATGGGTGGTTGCAATTCCTTTGCTGCAGTCGTGAAAAGTTCTTCAAACACTTTTCCATAAGAGTCGTGCTCAGATTCGTCCTTGGTGGGTGTATCGGTCTCCAAGATGCAAATGTGCATCTCCAGTCACGAATCCCAGATCAAGGCTTCTCAGGGCGAAGTGATGTTCAGAGATGCTTTGCCATGCACGGTACACGGAATGTAGAAAGTTTTCAACGCAGCACTAGCACTGCCGGGAACTATGCAACTCTCTATGATATCATCTGCGGCGGCAAGGGCTGCAACAAGCTTAGCCTTTTCCTCTCATATGCGCAGGCAGTGGCTGATACCTCGAAATATCATTCGGTCGGTGGATACGTTCTTTTTTCGTAGCACTTTGGACAGCTGTACATGTCAGGATGTGTGCTTTGACGAATCAGTAAGACTAGACTAGCATCACAACACCATCCTGCGGACACTGCTGACAAGTATCGCAACCACTATCGGACTGAGTGACTGAAAAAGGCTAAAGGACTATATAAGGCGAATCATTACCTACCGCCTCTCGGAGTCCGGCCGCTTGCTTGACGGGGGGCGATCCTTGAGACAACCTTGAAGGCGCATCCCATGGGAGATTCGTGCTATCATTGGTCAGTCGGCCATCACTCGGCAGAGACTACTGCAACAGGCAAATGACTCCCGCTTGACCAATCACGATGCTTGTCTGCAACCCTAGATTGTCGCAGTGGTTGCACGCCAGGGTTTCATGTCGTGCGTCGACAAACTTGCATGCGCGCTCTAGATATGCGCATGTAAAAAGTCTACCTTGACTCATATACTAGAGATCAATTATAGTCATGGCTGCTGTGGCAAAGAAGATGGACTGGAGCGAGGAGACGGATACATATGATCTGCCTGAAATTACGAGGACGACGGATCCTACGACCGGCGTAATAACTGAAATATCATACAAATTCGAGCAGGGCAAAAAATTCCGCACGACACGAAAATTGAAGATTGTCAAGGCCGTGGAAAAAGTCAGTCATGCAGAGGCGCAGCGCAAGCAATGGAAGAAGTTTGGTGCGGAAAAGGGACACGGACCGGGACCACAGAGCGACACCACATCTACCGGTGAAAACATCAAACTCAACCTGACTCAGGGATACTCCACCTATGCGGCAAAACAGGCCGAGATTGCCGCCGAGACGGAAGAGAAGCAGTTGAAGAATTCGCTTTCGGGCGCTTCCGTCAAGTGTCGAATCTGCAAGGGAGATCACTACACTGCCAGATGTCCCTACAAGGACTCGCTGAAACCCATGGATGGTGGCGACGCCGATCCGGCTGCAAGAGTGATGGAGGAAGTGGACAATGGCCCAGGTGCAAACACGAACGGCAAGTACGTGCCGGTACACATGAGAAAAGGTGCCGGACCTGGGGAGACGATGAATGGTGTGCGTGGCGGACGAGACGAGTTCCCGACCTTGCGTGTGACGAATTTGTCAGAGGACGCGGAGGAGGATGACCTCAAGGTCTTGTTTGGACGACACGGAAAGGTAGCCAGAGTCTTCCTGGCTCGTGACAAGGAAACGAGACGGGTCAAGGGATTCGCATTCATCTCTTTCTACGACAGGCGTGAGGCGGAGATCGCGCAAAAGAGGATGGATGGATTCGGTTACGATTCCCTCATTCTTCGCGTCGAGTTTAGCAAGCCTCGAGACGAGTGAGCGGGCTATATAATTGACTGTCCTTTCTCCATCGTGTCACATTTTGGTAGCGAAATGCATGAAATAACAACCCAGAGCCGTCTTTTGTTCTTCAAAATAGCTCTCTCACGGGACATTCACACCTGATCAGGAAAGAATATACCATTTCCATGATTGCAATATCATCTTCTCGTTCGAACAAATATACTATGTCCATAAAGCAGGATGAGACTTGCAAGATAAGCTACAACTGCTGCAGAAGAACTCTCAACTAATGTTCACCCTGCACAGCATATATCGACGTATTGCCCGTATTGACGAAAACTACTCCACACTAGCACGCCGCTGATTGCGTCTGACATCACTGCGGCAGTGAATACGAACTGTTCAACTCACGCAGGGCTGCTCCCATATATTGTTGGGGCAAACTACTCGACCACTCTCGCCCTACCAGGAACATCAAGACACGATATATTACACTTGATGCTACTTCGAAACATCTTACCGAGACTCACTGGAATATCACTCATGACGACCGGAGTAGTGGGCATGTCATCATCTGCTGGAGCAGCGGGCAGTGCGTCCCAGATCTTTGCCACAAACATCAAGACGGCCGCTGGTGTCAAGGAGCTTGACAATCACAGGCAACAACTCGTCGGGTCCGTGCTCGACCTGTTTTCCGGAAAGCCGTACGTCTCCCTTACCACTTTCGATTGTTGCATGACTGACGGGGATGATAGATCATTGTACAAGTTGAGTTTCTGGCGCCAGGACGGACACTTTGAGGACCCAATCACGACGGCGAAAGGGTACGATGCCTTCGCGGCGCAGTGGTACGGCTTGGCCAAGGTCTTCACGTCGACGACCAAGTACCAGGAAGTGACGAAGAATGAGGAAAAGTTGATTGAGATGGATCTGCACCAGGAGTACAAGACGGCCGGGGTGAGCAAGTTGATGAAGAGCAAGATTGTGATTGAGCTCGATGGCGAGGGCAAGATTGCACACCTCCAAGACAAGTGGGACGCGAAGGAGTTGCCGGATGGCACGTTTGCCATGTGGATGAGAAAGGCCAATGCGGCCACGGTACCCAAGGTGGTCAGTGTGCCCAAGAATGAGCAGGAGGAGGCCGAGCGCAAGCAAAAGGGCGAGCTCTAAAAGCTGATCGGAATGACTTTTGATGATATACTTATATGACAATCATGATTTCATGCATTTCTACCGTTCGAGCTTGTTTTCTCTGCACTTTTTCACCACTATGTAGCATCTCCTTGCGCGTGTCTGCATAAATGTCGGACAACTTTTCTAGTCGGCCTTCTCCCACCCGTCGAGATTATTGACGACCGGGTCGGTGCCTGACCGGGTGATGATCCACTCAATCACCTCGTCGGAATCATTAATCTCCTGGTGCGGACAGTGTCGCGGAATGAGCGCGAAATCCCCCTCCGTGAGCGTGACGACGCGTTTCCCTCCATCAAAGGAAATCTTGCCGACTCCCCGCGAAGCATAGACCACGGTGTCTTGGTCGCCGTGGGTGTGCACTGCCGAGTGGGAGTGTGGGTCCGCCGTCATGACGGATGCGCAAATGCCTCTTGCCATGCCGGTGATGGCCGCCATGCGTTTCATGCCTGCCGACTGGCCGGTGTCTTTCTTGCCCACCTCGCCTTTTTCGGTAACCACCACGCTCGTGGCGAATTGCGACGACGAGGAGGTGTCGTCGTTGCCCATTTCGTATCCTTTCTTCCAGCAGATGAACGAGAGTGACGCCTGAACGTCTAGTCAAGTAGAGTGATTAGTTATATACCTAATGTAGAGAACGACGCGGAGAATGACGTTCAGGATCTGCGCGCGGAGAGAAAGTGTGGAGTTCGGCACAACTTCGGCGATTTTCGACAATCCCTGACATTTTCGTGTCTCCGTGACACAAAAGCGTCGTGCAACCATAAAATATCGTCGAGCTATTCGTGCTATCTTGCTAACACGGCAGTCAGTTCGGAAGCTAGGATACAGACAGGACCGGGATGAGGCTGACGCTGAATTCGCACGTCTTTGACTGGGTCACGGTGATTGGGGCACTGATTCTCTTTCTGGTGCTGGAACATGCGATCGACCCATTCCACCGGCTCTTTTCGCTCTCTGACCTGTCGATCCAGTTTCCGCACGCGCGACATGAGCAGATTCCCGTGTGGATGCTTTTTCTGATAAGTTACGGTGCGCCGGCGGTGATTATTTGTGTGGTGTGCACGGTGCTGCGGCGGCGGACGAATACGCTGCACCTCTCGTTGTTGGCGCTTTCGGCGTCGACGGCACTCACTGTCTTTGCCACGGCACTCATCAAGAATGGTGTCGGGCGGCCGAGACCGGACTTGCTTGATCGTTGTCAGCCTGTGGCGGGCACGCCGACGCAAGGGCTGGTGGACGTCTCCGTGTGCACCACCAAGGACGCGCACTTTCTCAACGAAGGGTTTAGGTCCTTTCCATCGGGTCACTCGAGTTATGCGTTTGCGGGACTCGGGTTCCTGGCGTTCTGGCTGGCAGGACAACTCATGCTGTTCAAGGCCCCGCCGCGCGCATGGAAGAGTTTCTGCTGCTTCACGCCGATTGTGGGTGCGGCCATGATTGCCGTGACGAGGACGGAGGATTACCGGCACCACTGGCAGGATGTCACCGTTGGTGGAGTCATGGGATTTACAATCTCTTACTTTGTGAGTCTTGTGGATCGAATCGTGCATGGCGGCAGGAAAACTGACACGGTATGCAGGCATACAGACAGTACTTTCCCTCCCTGCAGAGCGAGGAGTGTGGCGAGGCGCACGAGAACAGTGATTACGAGTACAACAGCATCGACAGTCTCGAGCGTGGCGGGCGCTTCGATTAGCCTTGTGGAAAAGCATATTATTACTATCTTGCATGTACAAAAGAGAGGTGAGATGAAATTGCATTGTTGAGCATACTTGATCGAGCATGGAGAGGATGAATATGGACCGGCAAAGAGGGCTCAGGAGAGGAGAAAGGAAACCACTAATACTCATTACTCATAATAAGAAGAACAAGAAGATAATTGGATGCATTAATGGATTGTATCATAGCTATAGCTACAGCAAGTAGTACGTATCCTTGTAAGCTAGCTGATGCAGCTATACTATAGCTATAGCTATAGCTACAGTAGAAGCAACGTTAACACTGATACGAAGAACCAGCCACGGCCGCGGCAACCTCCCCGCTGCCACAACAAATGACTCGCTCTTCTTTCCACGGTTTCTCGCCCAAGCTTCCACCGGCCCTCGCACCAAATTCCTCTCCTCTGACGTTTACTCTTGCTCTTTCATTCTTCTGCTCAGCCGTCCACTCGGACTGCGACATTGCCAGGCTCTTCATCGGATCGGGATAGTTCCAGCAGCGTCTTCCCCATCAAAAATCTACTTTAAGATGCGGCGAAGCGACTCGAGATCTGGCCTCGCGAGGTCAAATTCGACACGCTCCATTGCTTCTAACGCCGAGACGAATGCTGCCAGAAGTGCTGCCGTATGCCCATCCCCACGACCTTTTCGAGGCATAGTCGTGTCTGACCACTTCTAGGCTGCCGCTGCGTCAGCGCTTGCAAATGCACAGTACGTGTCCACTCGTCATGATCGATTGTTTACAAGTGCTGATTCAGGTCTAGGCGAAGAAGTTCTATCGACGGCAATGCCACCCGACCGGGCACGGCCTCGGCCGGCTTGGGTCGAAGGGACAGTGTCGGATCACTCAAGTCGAGTTCTGGGGCAATGTCGAATCGTCCGGGGCAGTACTCGGCAGTGAGACAGACCGGATCGCGACGTCTGTATGGCAGCGCAAGTGGTGCAACGGCCGCGGCTTCCGGTGCGACAGCGACGGCAAATGCACGAACAACGACGCCCGCCACACAGACTTCACAGCTGCGCGAGACGATGCGATCAAAGCCTCCGCAAGTGGCCAATAGTCAGAGGCGGCAACAAAACATATCCAGTAGTGCGTCCATCCGCTCCTTCCAGTCTGATCTCGAGCGAATCAACGAAGACTACAACAAGACTTATGCATATGCTGGACAGACCTCGGCGAGTGCCATGCGAGTGGCCGCTCCGGCCAGTGCCCGTGGACGTCGTGCCGAGTCGGTTGTAAGCTCTGCCATGTCGGACACGAGCGAGGCTCCACAAGATGCCGTGCAGAGGAGGAAAGCTAGTCGGGTGTCGTTCTCCGACATTGACGACGCCGAAGGGCCGAGTAGAGGCCCTTCACCAAACCCGGAACGAAGACGCAGTGTGCTCAAGAGTAGCGCTTCGCCCGCAACGAATGGGACGCCGGGGCGAGGTGTGACCTCGAACAGCACTCTGATGCCACCGCCACTCATGCAGCGTCGAGGCTCAAACTCGTCGTTGAGGTCAAACACGTCTGTCGGACTGGGAAACACTCCAAGCCTGGCGCCTCCAATTCAGAAGCAAAGTCAAGTAGTGCCTACCGAACCTAAAACAGAGGTGGACGATGGGAATCTCAGCACCATCGAGAGCAATAGTGCTTACAGCGATGCTGACGAGGACTTTAAAGCCAGTCCAGCACTCAAACGACAAGGTGTGCTGACCTCTGACCAATCTGAAGCCCCGTTGCAGCTCACCCAGCAAAATCTGGCTGCGGTCGATGGCTCAAGTTCCGCAAAGAGTCCTCTCAAGTCTGCACTGAAGAAGACACCATCCCAATCGGGTTCGGCACGCTTCTCCAGATTGGAGACGGACTCTCAACTTGATGTTGCCGACGATGAGAGCGACGACTCCTTTGCAGCTAGACGACGAGCTAAGCAGATTGGTGGGAAAAGATCATTGACCACGCTTCGTGGCAGTAACGCGCCGAAGGAGGCATCTCGAAGGGTCAGCACGAACGGTAGCGTCAACGGCAGTGCCCCTGTCGATTCAAGCCCTGTCGTGATGCGTCGGTCAAACTCGATTTCCTCACAGCAATCGAGGACAAGTCAAGGTCCCACGAGAATGGTATCGCTGCGACAGAATCCACCACAGCAGAAGCGTCAGTCCGTGTCTAGACGCATCTCGACCGACTCGAGCGTCACTGCTCCTGGCATGCCCAGACGCGCTTCTATGCAATCAATTTCCAATGCACAACCACCACTACCGCCAAAATCCATCAGGAGGGCCTCTGTTGCCGGGAGTGTGGCTGAAAGCGTTCGATCGGAAGCTGTGAACCAGCATGTCGCCGTGATGGAGCTGGCGCAACGCCGAGTACAGAAGATGTTGCATCCGGACGCACCAACAGCCGCCGAAGGTGGGTCTGACGTCTACACCGATGCGCCGGAGCGTAGAAAGTCCAGCTTTGAACGCAAGCGGCCGTCGACCTTGAGCAGACAAAATTCGAGCAGCTCGATGGTGGATCGGTCCTTCCGAACGTCCCTGCGACCGGAACCCAAAGAAGCGGCGGCGACGGCGTCCAGTAGTCAATCACATCGTCGTGCGGCGTCGGACGATCGCGTCTTTGCGACCACCATGCGGGGACCTCAAACGCGTCCCCCACCACCGAGAGCGTCGTCGTCGTCGTTCCTAGGCGGCGGCGGCGGCAACTCTGCCGCTGCAGACACGCAATCCGTACCCACCACGCCGCGAAAGAGTTCGCGACGCATGTCATTTGGGTTTGGCCGTAAAAAGGTGGCGGACGACGTGGTGCCGCCGGTGCCGGCCATGCGCAGGTACTCTAGCGACAGCGAGGACGCGCGCACACCTCGCCGGACCGCCGTCGGGTCTTCGGGGCCGGCGAATGCGTTGAGTGCCGGTACCTTGAGATCCTCGTCCGGGGGTCCCAAGGCGAGTACCGGCGGTGGAGTGCGCCGTGATCAGGACTCGGATATCGTGTACAGTGAAAAGACGGGCAAGCCCAAAAAGTTCCAGGCGCTGCGACGGCTCTTCAAGATTAGGAATTGATCCCGTGTCATTCTCATCGGTATTGCGGGACTCAAAAAAGATATCATGTGGTAAGAGGTGGACGGGACAATGCAACGACTTTATTGGTGGCATAATATCATTAGTTGTGTAGATGGGCATCTCGTCGTGTAGATTATAATGTACGCGTAGCAAAACAACTGTATGGACGTATGCGAGTCGTCTCTACATCGGTGACGTCCAGCCATTGTCTACAGTTATATTTCGATCGGCATGATTATGCCTTTTCGAGAGCGGCCAACTTGTCCTCCAATTTCTTGATGTGTGGTGCAATCATGCGCTCAATGTACTTGCCGACCTGGTCGACCTCGACGTTGACGCACTCCCCGACGTCCTTCGCGCCCAGTGTGATTTTCTGCTGCGTGTAGGCTATAATCATGACTGAAAACGTGCTGTCGTCCACGGCCGTCACTATCCTGAATTAGCCTTTGCTCTATCTGCACCTTCATATGGACCCGGGAATTTGGTCGGGGAGGGGTTGAGTACCGGTAAGACTTGCGCCGTCGAGGCAAATGTACCCCTTTTCGACGACGTATTTGAGGATTTCCCGGTCGCGAGGTTTGAATGTGATGGCGAACGCCTCGCCGTCGGGACGTTTGAGCGTAATGTCGGCGACACAGTCGACGTGACCTTGGACCAGGTGACCGCCCATGCGGGTATCGCTTTTACATGCGCGTTCGAGGCAGACGCGGTCGCCTTGCCGAAGTGCGCCGAGACTTGTCCTGCGCAGGGTCTCTGGTGCGACGCCGAAAGTGGCGTGCGTCGAGGTGAAGTGGGTCACTGTGAGGCAGGTCCCGTTCACGCTGATGCTGTCTCCCAGTGCGCAGTCGTCCAGGATCGCGGAGGCTTCTATGATGAGTTGAGTGCCGCTCGCATCGGCGATCAGTTCAGAGACTTCTATGGCATGATTAGAATGCTGGTCGTGGTGATTGATGCAAGTATTACCTCCAAGATGCTCGACCAGGCCGGTAAACATCTTCAAGCACAGAAGATCTCAGTTGTCAGATGCACGAATTGACGTCAGAAAAGTCCTGATGGAATACAGCAGTATGCCTACTGGCTATATAGTACTTGAGTTACAGGCATGATCATTGATAAGCATGATCATGATTGAGGTGATCATCTGATCAAAGACTGATCTGATCAGCTTATTCAATCTGCATTAGTAGCCGCTCACTATCCGAGTAATCCGTTGCTGACCCATGTGGTAACCCACAGATCGTAAGCAAGGCGACTCGACCACTCTTTCATCCATAATTCTTCAAGACGTTTTAGCAGTAAGGAGTGATAGCATACCTATCGACTGAACAAGATGCAGTCTGTCGGTCGTCAAATGTCCCAGAGGTCACCATCTCTCCGTAGAGGGTTGGCCACCGTCACTGATGCGCCAAAGCGAGTGCATGGCAACTTGAAGGACCAGGACCGAATATTTCAAAACTTATATGCTCGATATGAGCCGACGATGAAGAATGCCATGAAGTTGGGCGACTACTACAAGACAAAGGAGTTGCTGCTCAAGGGAGATGACTGGATTATTTCGGAAATGAAGGCGTCTGGTCTTCGAGGACGAGGTGGTGCTGGTTTCCCATCGGGACTCAAGTGGTCGTTCATGAACAAACCTGGCTGGCAGAAGGACCCACGACCACGATATCTGGTCATCAATGCCGATGAGGGCGAACCCGGAACTTGCAAGGACCGCGAGATCATGCGAAAGGAGCCACACAAATTGGTAGAGGGATGCATTCTGGCTGGTCGGGCCATGAATGCTACTGACTGCTACATTTACATTCGTGGAGAGTTTTACAACGAAGCTTCGACTTTGCAGACGGCCATCAACGATGCTTACAAGGCCGGTTACTTGGGCAAGGACATTCTGGGCACCGGTTACAACTTCAACATTTACCTGCACAGAGGTGCTGGTGCATACATCTGTGGTGAGGAGACCAGTTTGATCGAGTCGATCGAGGGCAAAGCAGGAAAGCCAAGACTCAAGCCACCCTTCCCTGCTGACGTCGGCCTCTTTGGATGCCCGACAACCGTCACCAACGTAGAGACTGTCGCTGTCGCGCCCACCATTCTGAGACGTGGAGCTTCGTGGTTTGCTGGAATGGGACGGGAGCGAAATGCCGGGACAAAACTGTTTGCCATTTCGGGACACGTCAACAATCCTTGTACTGTAGAGGAGGAAATGTCGATACCACTTCGTGAGCTCATCGACAAACACTGCGGAGGAGTTCGAGGAGGATGGGACAATCTGTTGGGAATAATCCCCGGAGGTTCATCTGTCCCAGTCTTGACGAAGCCAATGTGCGAAGATGCACTCATGGACTTTGACTCCTTGAAGGATATGCAATCTGGTCTTGGGACTGCTGCAGTCATCGTCATGGACAAGTCGACAGATATCATTGCTGCCATTTCCCGATTCGCCTCATTCTATCAACACGAGTCTTGTGGACAGTGCACGCCATGCCGTGAGGGCACGACGTGGATGGCCAACATGATGAAGCGAGCAGAGACTGGAGAGATGCGAGAGCGGGAGATTGACCAATTGCAGGAATTGACGAAGCAAGTCGAGGGACACACCATCTGTGCTCTTGGTGATGCAGCCGCATGGCCTATCCAGGGTCTCATTCGACACTTCAGGCCTGAAATGGAGGCAAGAATCAAACACGCGAGGGAGACCAAGGGTGAGTTCTTGCGAGGAGGGCACAAGGCTGGCACATTTGGCTTTCAGACTGTTCGACCAGGCAGCGAGATTGCTCCAGGCTTGCACATTTGAGCGCATCATTGAAAGTGCGGGGTCTTTCTTAGCGTTTGTTCATAGGGTCTCATACGAATTCGTCTTCATAAATCATCATTATCATCAATCAATGTTCAACAAAGAAGAGTCACATGGAATATCTCCTATGCATGGATATCGTTCGGTTCGTGCTCGAATTTTCATAATCAGCTGGCTGATCAGCAGTTTCAGCTCAGAATTTGAGATCCATTTTCGGTCCGATAACGAAAACCGGTGCACCACACATGCATGAACGCAATGCGCACGGCATACATGAGCACTTCATGGCACACGACATGGCGTGATATCATTGATCCATATTGTAAGCACGATTCTTATCACAGAGAACAGAGCTACAGGGCAGTGAACGATAACATAAGCATTGACTAGAGTCCAGCATGATCAGGATAATCAGAACTATCAAACAGGACACATGGTTGATTACACATCTGCACGAGATTTCGTCTTATCCCCAGTCCTATCCTTTCATTGCCGGTTCAGTAGATTGCGCAGGCGCGTTCTTATCAGTCACAATGTGCGTGGCATTGCCAGTTCTGTATGTGTGACCATTTCCCCAACTCTCGGCTCGTGTCGAGGCGCAATAATCAATCAAAAGTTACCAAGGAAAGCAGAGAAGACCATGTGTTGCTATATCGAGAAGGCCTCTTGTTCAACAGGCTAGTCGTATGCAGGTCGACACAAATCTGCCTAGGTGCCTGAGCATGCCGCGACTGTCGCGAATAGATTACATTCATCTCCAGACTCATCTGCTGAACAATGCGGGTTGATGGTGCGATGGTAATAAGGCAATCACGCAAGAAATGCCACAAGAAATCAGCAATTCACGACTATAAGAAGCTCGTCCTCGTCGGGCAGAATGAGCTTTCCGTCAGAACATCGCACAACAAGCCTAGAGTCTCAGCATGTGGACTCCCGCAGTGGCACTGGCTCTTCATGGGCTTCTTGCCGTGGTGATTGCTCATCCTCAACCTGGTCATACTCACGTCTTGCACGAGAAACGAGACTACTTACCGGCTGGCTGGACGCACAAAGGTGAAGCAAACAAGGATGCCCGTTTCCTGCTCAAGATTGCCCTGACACAGCAAAATGTCGACAATCTTGAGAAGATCATCATGGAGGTCTCTGATCCAGAGTCGCCAAAGTACGGTCAGCACTACACCCATCAAGAGATTGCGAAGCTCTTCGAGCCTACACAGGAAAGCAGATCTGCTGTGACAACTTGGCTCATGAATGCTGGCATATCTCTCGACCAGATGAGGCTCAGTCCTTCGAAGGGCTGGATCTATGTGGATGCATCCATCGCTGAAGCGGAAAAGTTGCTAAAGACCGAATACTCTGTCTATGAGCACACTAACGGACGACTTGTTGCCCGGAGCGAGAACTATCATGTCCATGCTGACGTGGCCGAGCACATTGATCTCATCACCCCGACAATAGATTTCGACAGGAATCTCGCACTTTCGAAGCCTAGTCCGGACGTTGTCAAGCGTGCCTCGGAACTCATCGTTGCCTCAAAGCAGTCTGGCATCAAAGATGTCAAGGCGGCCTACGACGCCGGCATCAAGCACGGTCCAAAGTCACAGCCGGTTCAGTTCATGGACCAAAAGTACACAAATCCCAATGCAACCTTTAATCTGGACACCTGTGGTCAGTTTATGACGCCAAAGTGTATACGCAAACTATATAATGTCCCTGCCATCATTCCAGACGCGGCAAAGTACAACAACTCCATTGGCCTCTTCACTCAAAGTCCCGAGGCGTACCTGCAAGATGATCTGGACTATTACAACTCCTTAGTAAATCCCTGGATTCCTAGAGGCACTTCGCCATTCGTAAAGACAATCGACGGCTTTGGTCGACAAACAACATTTCAAGGGTCCTTTTATGTGAGTCGTCCTTCTCATGTGAACATCCCGACGTCAGGCTAATTCCATTGCTTAGAACACAGAGGCTAATCTTGATGTACAAGTCACCGTCCCATTGATGTATCCTGTCAATGTGACAGTGTTTCAGGTCGGAGACAACATGTCCGGTGCCAATTTCAATACTTTCCTGGATGGCATTGATGCAACCTACTGCCTGACCAGTGGAGCGGACGAAGCACTGATTGATCCAGCCTATCCGAGTCCGGAGTGGGCAGGTTATCACAAGAGGGACTGTGGCACAGTCAAAGCGACGTCTGTCGTCAGTATCTCTTACGACTCACTGGAATCCTTTGTACAAACGGAAAAGTACAACAGGAGACAATGCACGGAATGGGGCAAGATGGGAGCTACTGGTATTACCTTCATCGGTTCTTCCGGTGATGACGGCGTCTCGATCGCACACTGCGGCTTGTACGATCCACCTGTCACCGAGGAACAGAAGCGGTTCGTGGTCAATGCTCCAAGTTCATGCCCATGGTACACGAGTGTGGGCTCGACCGAGATTAAGGCTGGTATGAAGGTTTATGAGAAGGGCAGTGAGGTCGCCTCTAACGTGACGACACAATCCGGCGGCGGATTCTCCAACGTAAGCAATTACCCTTACGTCCTCAACGGACTGCATGATTGCAAAGTATCAAGTGTTAACCTTTCCTGCTAGATTTTCCCGCGACCCGCGTACCAAGACAAGGCTGTCGGTGACTACTTCAAGTACCACACACCCGTCAAGGCAGCAGGACGGTACAACACAACCGGCACGAGGGGATACCCTGACCTCTCCGCCATCGGAGTCAACTACTTTGTCTCGGAGAACCACAACCTCGCCACCGTCTCTGGTACCTCTGTCTCTGCGCCCGTCGTGGCCTCCCTCATCGCACGACTCAATATCCTGCGACAGTCCCGCGGCAAACCGGTGCTCGGTTTCGTCAATCCTGCGCTCTACGCCAACGCTCACCTCTTCAACGATGTCGTCGAGGGCAGCAATCCAGGTTGTCACGGCGTCGGCTTTGATGCCGTGCCCGGCTGGGATCCAGTCACCGGACTAGGTACGACACCTTACTTCTCATATCAATTCTCTTTGTGAGTACAAGACTAATGACATGTGTAGGAACCATCAATTGGAAAAAGTTGGCTGCAGTACTGGGTTGAGAGGAAGAAACAATATTGCAATTCATGACGGGTCGTCTTCAATCGTCGAAGTGTGTAGTAATTGTTTTCCGGGACCAATTTTACAGCTCAAATTACATGCTCATAGAATAGTCATTTACTATTGTAGACCATTGAAATTATGCATACGTTGGCTGACAATTTCTCTGACATTGTATGCTAAGATATGTAGTCTAATCGACCTTGATGGTGCCCTCGACCTGCTCGAATTGTCGGAAGAATGCCTCAAAGTACTTGACGCCCAAGCCAGGGTCCTTGGCACCCGTCGTGGCACGGATAGAGTGCATCGCCAATTGTGGAATCTATCCTTCTCGTCAGTTCTCATTCATTTACAGCCTCAAGGACTAGAGTTTCTGTCATACGCCAATATCGATTGCCCTGATGCCCGTTTTTGCACTCAACATTGGTCTACATCCAGTCAGCCAACCATTCAACCTTTACTTGTTGATGGGCGGTGGCAGTACCCAATGGTCCCACCGGACGGCTGTCCGTTTCTGATTTGAAAGAGTTGCAGCGTGGATCCGGCGTGGTTGGCGATTTTTTGACATAGTGCCTTTGAGGCGGCGTCGGTGGTCATGTGTGCGTTTGCGTCGCAACTGATGACTGGTCCGACGTTCAGACGTGGTGCCATGTTTGGTTCGTAGGCGCCGATAAACTAGATGTCACGTTAGCCTGGACAAAAGTCCTTTCCAATATCTGCCTCGCTCTCCCTGACCACGACCATGCGTATGAACGATGGTGCGGTGAGCAGAAGAAGGAGGGATGACAGGGGCGCGAACGTTGGGATTCACTGCGTGTATCACCTAGTACCGCGTCAGTTTTGCGTGAGCTTACATTTGGATTCAAGGCGTGCTTTACATCTGCGGAAATGAGGAAACTGCGGGCAAACGTCATGGCCACCAGGTTTTGCGTTTTTTTGTCCGTCTTGTTGAGGATATCCACGATCCTCTCCACCGCCAGGGGGACCATGTTGCCGCCTGCTCCTTGACGCAGACCAGAGCCGACTTCCTCGTCGTCGCAGAGATAGACCATGTGGATCGATCCGGAATTCGCAATGCACTCGGGATCGGATGTGCAGTTCAAGAGTGCTTCCATGGCGGCATACGAACACAACTTGTCGTCGCATCGCGGGACGGATAAGAGCTCGGCATCGAGACCGAATGGCTGGGCAGGCTGAAAGTCAAAGAGCTCGAGCTCGAAGTCACTGATTTGCGATACCTTGACGCCGAGTTGTTTTGCCACCGCAGCGAGCAGACGTGGAGAATGATTCTTCTGTGGGTTATTCACAGCATCCGTCGAGAGAGCATTGAACTGCTTCTCTAGCTCGCGCTCCACCGTCTGAGATTCAAGTCCGATGATGGGCGTCATTTGTGTCTCGGCATCGAATGGACCTCGCGAAGGCGCACCAAAGTGTGGTGCCAAAGTGGGAATTTTGGCCACGGGGTATGGCAGACGCACGAGATGCTGCTTGATGTCACCCGAGGCATCACTGACCATGACTCGACCTGCGAGACCAAGATCCCTGTCCCACCACGTCATGTTTCCACCACCGGCATAAGGAGCTACCCCTAATTGAAGGTAGCCTGCAGACGATTTTGTGGAGACTGGCTTGACGCGCATCGTCAGAGCATCGATATGTGATCCAATGATGGCGATCCCGTTGCCGGCGACATACTTTTCACCAATCGTAAAGGCAATCAAGGAAGAATAATTTCGTGTGAAGAAGTATTTACCACCGGCTTTTAGCGTCTCTGACCAATCGTCGCGCTCAGCAATGTGCTTGTACCCAGCGGCCTTCAACTTGGCACTATAAAAGTCTACCGCATGAAAGACCGTAGGTGTTGCATTGAGAAAGTCGCAGAACCCCTGACCGTACTTGTCGGTCTCTTTGATTGCTTGCACGTCTGGACGACTTGATGCGCGAGTATCAACGTTTCGGGGTGTCGAGATCTGGATCTGCATATGGTCGCTGCGTATTCTGATGTAATGACCGATATGCTCAAGATAGTCTTCAAGTATGCTCTGCTTGTCTAAGATGAGTGTTTGTGCTGTAATACAACCAGGGCTGGGACACGGCCACGCAACCCATTATCTGTGTGGAGCCGGATATGGACGCTTGCGGGGGCCCGTGAACACAGCAGATGTTGGTGAAGAAGATCCATGGTTGGGAATAAGGCAATCATTATAGGTTTGGATGGATAGTCTACATGATCTTTCAAGACACGCACCAGCTTCGCCCGTCGCTACATTGAATCATATGTCCCTCTTGGCAAAGGCCGCAGCGAGATTCTGCTTCGACCAGTCCGTTTTCACGTCACTGTAATGATTCTGCACGATACCGAGCATCTTGTCAACAACGGACAGATACTCCTGTTGGGTAGTCTTCCAGGCAGACGCCAGAAGCGTCGGAGACCCGCCATCTTCCTCCCCAAAGTGCTTCTCTACCCGCTTGCGCATAGCCGTGATGCCTTTGCGCATGTCTCGCTCATCGTGATCGGATAGGAGGCGCCGCAGTGAGGTCGAGGAGAAGGTTGCCTTGCACATTGTGTCTTCGCCGTGCCCCTGAGATTTTTCAAAGGCGTCCGTGAATTCCATCAGCCTGCCGATGGGTCGGACGATTATTTGACGTGTGTAGGAGATGAGATGCTCCGAGTACTGTTTCTGAGCAGTGTACTGGAAGTCCTCGAGGATCAGGTTGTTTCGACTCTGCAGAGCTTCCAGATATTGATGCATATTTTGTACCATAAGGATGTGGTAATTTAGTATCTCCTTATCCTCTGGGTCTGCCATCCCATGAGCAGTCACTGTGGCAGATGAGGCTAAAGTCTTCACTGATTGGAACATTGCCTTGCTCATCTGCTCGTAAGCCTCATTCACTGTTTCGCGAATCTCGAGTTGATTCATGGCCACCTTGTCACTCTCGGTCGACTGGAGCTGTGATTCGACCCGCTCGACAAAGTCAGGGAAGATCTCAAAGACAGGAATCACACCCTTCCTCTTTTTAGATGTGACTTTAATGTCTTTGATTGCCTTGACTTGAGCTTCGATGAAACGATTCAACAGGCCCATGAGCCGGTCCTTCAACCTCTGTAGTGTCTTCAGCATAAATTCTTGGTCAGAATTAGCCCATTCGGCACTGACGACCTCAATCGCTTTAATGATGCCAACCACTTGTATCGAATCAATTTTTGCCAGATAGTCCACAAGCTCAGATAGGTCACCATTGAGCCAGCCGAAGATCGACTCCATGAGTATGTATTTCTCTTTCGCAAAAGTCCGACTCGGTTCTGTCGGCTTGTGATCGTCCAGTGATGCAACGGTGATTCTCGATTTTATCTCGAGCTCCACGTAATCGGCAAACTCATAATTGTTGAAGGAGGAGAGGTGGAAGAACGAGACAAGGAAATTCTGTTCATTCACGAGAAGAAGAGCTAGATTGTCCAGGATGGTGCGGAAGACTTCACTTGCTGGTGGTCGAGCGTCATTTGCTTCCTTATCGCTCTTCGTTGTTGTGACTGATTTGATCTGTTTTGCTATTGTATTGGAACGCTTTAGAGTAGCATTCCTAGCTGGACCCGAGGACTGCTGATCGCGAGCAGCCGTGAAGATATGCTCATTTTCCTCTGGAGTCGCTTTTTTTGCTCGACTGCGCCATTGACCAGCAAAGTCAAGTATTGGGCCTTGCCAGCTCGACTTGGCAGCAGAAGCATATGCACGCATATATTCGGAATGATACTTCGGTTCAATTTCGCGGGCGTAGAGCATGAGTGCTGCATACGGCGCCAGTGCCATGAAGCCGTCCTCGTGTCCTTGTAAGACTCGAGGCGGCTCCAACCGCGATATGCTCTCGGCTTCTTTTGTGAGTAAAGCTGCCTGGAATTTGATTTGCAGATACTGGCTCAAGCGTGCCAAGAAAGCATTGCTTTCGTTCATATACTCTTTCTTCTTTGGTTGCAAAGCAGACATGCTTTGGTCATTGACGTTGGACTTTTCGTCCCTCAATGATTTGAGTGCTCGATAGAGATTCACCAAACTCGATTCGATATTGTTCACGCCTTCCAGTGACTCCAAGTTGCCACCACGGCCTTTGAGTGCATCTAAATCACTCTCCGAGATGGTGATACTTGCTAGCACTCGAGTGATTTCGTTCACGAGAGATTGTTGATTCGCAGTCTGTACCTGCAGACCTTGACTCTGTCCTTCAATATGTTTGACATTTTCAGCTATAGTCGCAAGCTCAAAGTCATAGATTGTCAGGATATTGAACATATCGTCACACTGAGCAATTCCTTTATCTAGCTTGACCATGAGATCCTCGACTCGCGCATCGTTGTCCGCCAGTGTATGGACATTCGCAGCTTCGAGAACAGCAAGTTCGTCCTCGAGTCTACTGGCCAGCAGGTCGGCGCCATGACGAGCTGTCCATTTGAAGTCACGAATGGCTTCATCGATGTATGCACTTTCATCATCTAGAGGCTCCGTAATGGTAATTGGTTCAGATTCGGCCTGTTCGGACGGGATATTGTTCATTGTCCTCGTCGTGGCAGGAGCCGATGGCGACGGATTGTCTTCGACTGCAACAACTGCAGCAAAAGTATTGGCAGACGCCGGTATTTCCAAAGGTTTACTCACTTGTGGAGCAAACTTGCTGAAATAGTCCTCTGTGTTTGGTTTCTCTATAGGAGTAGCCCACGGCAGACCACGATCCTGTGCTCTATGTGCATCGGTAGACCTTGCGCCGGACTTTGATGGAAGGGAAGGTACTTCGGGTATTGGAGAATTTGACCCTGATTCTGCTGGTGAGACCATGCCTGTCATGCGATCCTGGAGGGCTTTTGCGGATCCATTGGTGTTTAGTCGGATGTTGGAAGGCCTTCTAGCTGGTGACTTTGCAGGGGGTGGAGGTGACATTGGAGACTGAGGCGGGACATCGAAATGCCGGGGTAGCGCTGGTGCCATGTCTGAGCCTGGTGATTCCACCACTTGCCTTCTAAGCGATTTTTCAGGCGGCATGACTGGACTGTTGGGTGGTTTGGCATCGCCAAAGGACATGGGCGATCCAAGGTCACTACCATAAGATTTCATTGGCCGGGGCTCCATCAAAGGGCCTCTACCTTGGTTTCTTGTGTCAATAATGCGGACCGGATCGTCACTCCCTGCTGACATCGTTCGAGTAGAGATAGGAGGAGGACTAGCAAAGGGTACAGCACCACGTCTGGATCTGTCGTCTGCTGTTCCACTGACGGATCTTTGCTGAGAACGGCTTGCTGGAGGACTTCGCACTGTTTCTGTTGCTGTCGACAGTCTGTCACTATTGCCACCGTAATGACTGGAGGTCACTCTACTACTTGGAGCCGCCGCCGGCGAACCAGATGGTATTGGCCCAGAAATACCGGGCTTACTCAATTGCTGTGGTTGAGAAGGGAGGCCTTGTCTAGGCGATTCTCGAAACGACTTTTCGTGTACATCACTGACAGCTCTTTGAGATCGTACCGGGGACACTGCATGGGATACATGGTTTTGTGAAGGGACTTGAGCTGATACAGATCGCTCCTGCCGAGGAGCTACAGGCATCGGCCGGTCATTAGGGACTTGTCAGGTCAGTTCTATTCATGAGATGGACAAGGTTCACCGTACCATTTTGAGATTCAAAATTCAACATCTCAAACATCCTGCCACCTGTATACTTCTTGTATACTTTAGTCAATGCACTGACAAACATATACTTGTCCTTGGACGTCTCCATCGTCCAATAGTACGGTTTCAACAGATTGATGATGAGCCCGCGCTTGTCCGTGTCCTGAACCTTCTGCAGATCTTCAAGATTCCAAGTCTTGCCGATCTGAAATGTTCCGTTATCGTTGGCGCGAGACTTGTGCATTCGAACACGACCATTCTTCTTGACTGAGAGCAGTATATAACGTTCCTTGAGGTTCTCTTGTGGTGTCGGCTGCGGAGGAGCTTCGGATGGGTACTGTACATCCTCAAAAATCTTGACATGAGTGATGTATGATTCCAGAGCAGCTCCAGATTCATCCTTCTCATTGAAGAGACTTCTGATGATGCGGTCGCGAGGCGGCAATTGAGCTAGACTCATGATTGCGCGAACCTCTTCCTGAACCTGGTAGGTATGCTGTATCGCCCGCTACCTACGGAGAGCCGCGATGATTCGTGACGATCATCCTCGCCCTGGAAAGCCTCGAGACGCTTTGCTTCTTTCTGTGCAACGATGCGACAAGAACCCGAGGCTCATGCTTGTAACCATATATGATTGTCATATCTGTTAACGTTGTGTCAAGGTTGAAGTGGAGAACCGGAGCTCGCGCGTATTGTGTGCACCTTTCCGCGGCTGCGCTTACAGTTTCCAAGCCATTGCTACATTCGGCAACTATTGCTTCACACGCGATATCGGTAGTAGCTATAGAACCATCACAAAAACAATGACCGCGTCATGGTAAGTCTATATCATGGCCGAAGCAGCGAATCTATTGGTAGGATCTTCTTGTGGTAGTGTCTACATTGTGCGATGCGTGCCAAAGTCAGGTAGTGTCACGGTGAAGACGACTATAGATGCTGGCGAAGCACCGATCCAGGTCCTGGTGGACGTGGAAAACAAGTGCTTCTATTGCCTGGACCGAGCGATCAACAGTACCGAAGGTCGTCTCCTGACCCTGGCACCTACGGAACTGGGAACGATCGCAGAGACCATGAACCTCCCCACGGGCGGGATCCGTCCACACGCCATGATGAGTATTGGCAAGACCATCTTCATCAACCATCAGGAATGCTACAGCGTTGTCAAGTCTCCCCAGACCCCGAAATCCACACGTCGCCGCCGGACGAGCACGCTCGCACCGGTTACGGAGAACCCCGTCGCGGAAAGTCTCGATACACTCTACGCCATTTCAAAGACGATGGACGACGCCGGAGAAAGCGGTAGCGCCGAGACTGCCAATACGTCCGACGTCATTGCCTTGATCCAGCAACACATCAATTCCGAATCACACATCGACGTCACGGAACTCAAGAGCGTCGTGCCCACGCCCGAACCCATCATCAAGTTTGTCCACTGGCTCAAGGAAGACTACGTCGTCGGCCTCACCGCCCACGGCCTCACATCTTACCGCGTCTCGGAATACGGTCTCCTCACTCCCCTCAAGTCGATGCACATCCCTGACACCGTCATGGTCGACTGTCAAGCCGCCAATGATGCTCTCTTTGTCCTCTGTCGCACTCAATCATCCTCCTCATCCTCCAATACTACCATGCTGAAACGAGGCACGCTGCGCGATGGCGAGTTTGTGATTGAGCGCGAGTACAAAGTAGATTCCGACGATATCGACTCGCCCGCAACAAGTCTCGCGGTACTAGGAAACCGCGAGACGGCCTTCATCATGTTTGCCGACGTCGCCATCGTCGCCATCACCCTCGACACTGGCCACCAACGGAGCCTCGATATCCGAGGCACATCCATGGCCATCTCCAACGATGACCGCCTCCTCTGGGTCTCACATCGGGACGCTGATACCATCGCCATGTACGATACCTCCACGGGTAAGCAACTCGGTCAATGTCACGTCAAGCAGCCCGCCGGCATCGTGCACATGAGCTGATTCTGACTCCGATTCCAAGATTATACCAAACTGGTGGGAAATAAATGGCAGAAGAATGAGAGATGGATGTTTCAAGCAATGAATATACAGCGACAGCGAGACACAATCAAGCCGTAATCTTTAATGTTCGGAAATGCAAAGTAGTTTGTAATGATATTGGTACAAATGTTCCCTGCTTATGCTGTGTTATGCTATGCTATGCTAATTTTGCCAATTCGAACAAAGCAGACTGAAAATTCTCAAGCATTAGTCTATTGCTGTGGTCCGAGACAAACAAGCCTCTCTGCTCTGCAGACAGGATATCTAGCCATGCAATGGCGATACGGTTCGGGAGATGATTATTTCAGATTTGGTTTGCGGCCCACGAGCCTCGTCTTTCCTCGAGATAATTCACTATCGAAGATGCCTGACTGAAGGCGGGACTCGGACAATCCGGCGTGCGAGAACAGGTCGTGCCACTCCGTTCGCTCGGCTCCGGTGTGTCTGGACTAAACTTTGACTGCAAGGGCGAATGCGAGCAGGTGACTTGCAAGTTGACCGCCCTCTTGCCCGCATTCAATGACATGTTTTGAATCTTCCTCGCCACCGCGGCAGTCTGCTCGTCCGATACCGTCGCCACTCTTGCCTTCGACATCAATTCGCGAAAGATTTGCTCCTTTTGTGCACAGGTCACGGTGATGCGGTAGGTCGACTGGCCTTTTGATTTCAGTGTGATGACGCCGAGATGTAGGCCCTTCTTGACTGGCTGGAACTGGGCATCGAGTACGTCCTCGGCCTTGAATCCGTAATTCTCCCAGTCAAAAGGTCCTTTTGGTGTGGTCATGCCATCATCCTCTGCAGATTCTGAACATATAGTAGACGACGAGTCTGTTATCGTCACTCCGGGAGCTGATGGCTCTGCAGACTCTGGGCGAGCAGGTGTGCCGCTCGTTACTGATGCCATACTGCTGATTGTGGTTGAGGAGTGGAGGTTGCAACAAGTCGGTCACAAAGATATCTGTCTCGAGGAGAGATCTAGCGAATCTCGCTATCCGTTGGTCTTCAGAGGTCTAGAGCAAAGTTCGGAAGAGTATAGCCGTTCCACTTGAGATCTTTAAATCGCAAGAAAGGAGCAGAGTGGTGCAGCCACACTTTACCGCCGATCCTGCAGACACCTTGCCTGAAACACGTAGAGTACTTTATTTGATAATCGTGTATAGAGCTGTTTGGCGAGTGTGGTCTCAATGCTGAAGGTAAGTATGTGCCATCGACCAAGAGTCTGGCATGGTCTCGAATACACATGCTGTCATCATAGATTCTCGTGGTTCCATGACTCGAAGCTCTGGTAAGCGCTGTCGTCACACGAAACCCTCGAGGCTCTTTTCAATGTCTGCCGGCCTAGCCCGCCTATGATCGGTAAGCTTCCATGACTGACCGCATGATGTAGCTCTCACCCTTTGCTTGCACGCATGACTTGGCCAATGAACCACTTCTTGATCTTGATGTCCCCACCTCTGAGCTTCTCCGCTTGTGATGGACTCTTCTCGAGCAAGAGCTTCAGAATGCCTTCTATATCCTTGGTCTCGAAAGTCTGATTAAGTCCGCGGGACTCGATCATTTCTGCGATGGACTGCTTCTCACCATCGAGCATAGCTTGTAGCAAGATCTTCCCAGTTGTGCCAGTCAATTCATTGCTAATGACACGCTTGATCAAGTCGCCAAGCTGCTCCGGTCCCACTTCGTGTATTTTCCGGCCAGATTCCGCCATCACACGTTGTCTGCCATACATCTCGTGCACGATCCAATTGCACACTATCTTTCCATTGTGTGAAGCCGTTCCAACCACATTGACGACCGCTTGGTAATATTGCAATCTCGCAGGGTCGTCTTGCAACACTCTGGCATCTTTGAGAGCGAGCTGATATGGAGGCGTGAGCAATCTATCAAGCTGTGCATCTGGTAGCTCAGGGAGATTCGAAGCACATCTCTCAAGAAACATGTCAGACAATCTGATGGGTCTGAGATCAGGCTCGGGCATGTAGCGATAGTCCGTTGCCGATTCTTTTGTGCGTGTGGCGAACGTAGTCCGTTTGTCAACATCATAACCCCGAGTTTCCTTACCAACCGTGCCTCCACTTTCAAGCACACGAATCTGTCGAGCAGTTTCTGCGTTGACGGCATCGGTGACGATGCGACCACTAGCGAGATTCTTGATCTCAACACGACGAGAAGGACCCAGGTGGCGATCGCGATCAGTGGTAACGGAAACGTTGACATCACAGCGCATACCACCTGCCTCCATGTTGGCATCGCTGGCTTGAACGGCCCTCAGGATTGCTTGAATCTTCCTGAGTGCAGCACCTGCCGCAATGGCAGAAGGAATGCACGGAGTCGTTACAATCTCGATCAATGGACTGCCGTTCCGGTTGAGGTCCACAAGAGATTGAGGAGGAGAGTCGTAGTATGTGGTCCTCGCCGTGTCTTGTTCAACCTGCAACTGAGATATACCGATATCCAATTGTCCGGCTTGCTCGATGCCATCCCGTTCGAAGAGAGTGAAGGACCCTTGGTGAGCGAGTGCATTGTAGTTCTGTGTGATCTGATAGCCTGCCGGCTGGTCTGGATAAAAGTAGTGTTTCCTATCGAATGTCGAGGCTCGGTTGATGGTACAACCGAAAGCCAGCGCCGCTCTGACAGCCAGCAAGATGGCATGCTTGTTCACACGAGGCTGAGAACCTGGTAGTGCAATATCAAAAGCCGCCAGATCACTGTTGATGCTTCCACCGAACCGATTGGGTGCCTGAGAAAACAACTTGCCAGGAGTTGCAAGTTGTGCATGGATCTCAAGGCCTACAGTCACACGCCAAGGAGACGCAGCAGCCGTTGCACTACTGTATGTTCGTGCATGCCAGCTAATCATGTCAATCACAGACTATTGATCAATTCATTGCTGGCCTCGGTCAATACTGCACAACCGTAGAATATAGAAATCGAAGCCCAGGGAGCACAGGTGGACCCATCCTCAATGTAGAGCCGCAAGCTTCGATGACTGTTAGCATAGTAGCACCAGCGACGTAAGAGCAGGTGAGTAGAGCCTTGGTGGAGAGAATCCAAGTGCATCAGCCACAGACGCGGCACGACGATGAAGGAAGCGGCGCACAAATTCGTGATTTCCACGATTATACCGTTACCTCTACCGTATGCTGCGATTGCCTCATCTCCAGCAGTTCATTCGTTAGCTGTTTCTGACATTCTATAGCCCTCATTCTACGACCTAATCATCAACGTTGATTCTACAAGGACGAATCAGTCTAGCACGAAGAACTCTCAGCTCTAGAGCGTCCCGGTCTCAGACTACAGCACGACTTGTGTGGCAATAGTGGCAATCCATGCCACTGCTGACAGAAGAGTCTCTCAATGACTTCTTCCTGCCGTCGCAAGACTGTATCAAGCCAGTAGAAATCAAAAAGACGAATTTAGATTCCGAAATCAAGATTGACAATGGCGTCCATTGGGAAATATCAAAGGACGGCACAGAGACACAACTCGAAGCCGCTTCCATATCCCTCAACGACTGTTTGGCTTGTTCCGGCTGTGTCACTACAGCGGAGTCCGTTCTGATCGGTCTACAGTCGTGGGGCGAAGTCGAGGCGACCCTGAAAGCGGCCGACAAGAAGGTTTTCGTCGCCTCGATATGTCCTCAATCAATAGCCTCCATCGCCGCCTCTTATGACCTCCCTATCGACGCTACCTTTCGCAAACTACGGACACTTCTCAAGCAATTGGGATTCATGTATGTCTTGTCCACAAATATAGGACGCGAAATATCATTACACGAATCTGCCGAAGAATTCCTTGCATACCACGCCAACAAGCCGAAAGGTCCATTACTGGCAAGCGCATGCCCAGGTTGGATTTGTTATGCCGAAAAACAAAAGTCATCCCTCATTCCCACAATCTCCAAGGTCCGCAGTCCGCAACAGATGACTGGGGTCCTGCTGAAGGACGTCGTTACCCGCAAACATGGCGTGCAGCGTGGGGAAGTCTATCACGTTGCCATCATGCCCTGTTTTGACAAGAAACTCGAGGCCTCACGAATGGAATTTCAAGTGGACGAAGTGCGGGACGTAGACACGGTAGTCACATCTGCCGAAGTGGTTGCCATGATCAATGGACAGCAAGACCCAGCGCTCGACTTTTGCGCATTACCAGAGGACCACGATGCGTCCTTCGGACCTGCGTCGGGTCGTCAACCGGGCAGCAGTAGCGGCGGGTACCTGGCGCACATCCTCGTCACCGTCGCGCACCGTCTCTACGGCCTCTCCATTTCCCCCGACAACCTGGACCACGACCCGCACGTCCGCGTCACGCTGCAAAAGAGCCCGAAATTGAAGGAATACACATTACTGGACGACACTGGCGCGGAACGCCTCAGGTTTGCGGAAGCATACGGGTTTCGCCAAATCACGAGTCTGACGTCGAAGCTCGCCCCGAAAGTGACGCGTCGCGCGGCCATGGCGAGAAAGGGCGCCGTGGCGTACGATTACGTCGAAGTCATGGCCTGCGAGAGCGGCTGCATCAATGGCGGCGGACAAGTCCGTCCCCCTGCCGCCAGTAGCACCACTACTTTGACCACGAGCAGCAGCAGCAGCAGCACTAATAAGGAATGGATCGATCGCGTGGAGACGTTGTACCGCACCGAACCCGCCATGCCCGCCTCACCTCAACGGTACCGCGACATTCTCGCCTGGTGGACCGGCCATCATCAAGACGACGACCAAGCCGATACTTCGACGCAAAAGCAGATAGAGGAGGACACGGTCCGCGGACTCGTCAGGGCCAAAATATTCACGACGTACAATGAAATTCCACCACTCATCAACCCACTCGCTTCAAAGTGGTGAATCAAGTCACTCTTTCCTCCACAAAATCATTTTTTTTTAGTAATGTTGTCAAAGTGAGCTGGCAAGTTCAGCAAACTACTGTTTTGGTGAACAGTAGAGATAACGTTGAACCTCTTATGTGCATGAATTAGATCATGTACCTTAGCCACGGCGAATTGCATTTTTCTTGAAATCATCACGGGAAAATTTGATTCGGTCGATTCTATATCGATATCCCGTCACTGATTGCGGTCAAGAATAGATTAATCTTGTACACGATATTAAATGAGCAGAACCTTGAACTGATCATCGGCACGTGGGGTGACACAAAGGCCAAGAATTGAAAGAAGCTCACACACTTGCAATTGGCACAAACAGGGAAAAGCTTAACTTGGCTTGGCCTGGCCTGGCCGAAAGGTGAGGAAAGTATTATTAAGATATTCATGTTTCCCCGTATGACGGCGAACGCTTGTTGTAAGTAGGTTTAGGTTATGGCGTCCCGAGGACACGTCTAAAGAGCGAGGAATAGATGCTCAGAGAATGCAGATTTCGGGCGAGGAAGAGAAAAAAGTTCTTGTGCAAATGTTGTCGTTGCTGTATTTGCGAAATGACAGATTCCCTTCGCGACGGTACACTTTACAAAAAGAGCTTCTGATGAGAAGTGGCACTTAGATGAGCATGTACAGTGCCGAACCTCCGACGACGAGCAGAGAGGCGATCGAGGCACCAATGGTGGCAGCACCTCCATTCACTCGCAAGCAAGCCAAATTGGCAGTTCCATCGCTGGCTCGTGCAAAGACTGGGTAGGTGAGATCCCTGGCTGCATCTGGTTGTCCGGACGCATTGTTGGCGTAGTTCCAGGTCAACCAGACAGCTGGGTTGGAAGGAGTAAACCTGGTGGTCTCGACCGTCTGAACCTCGACATTGAGTGTGCCACAAGACGGCGGAAGTCCGGAGAACATGGTGTTGTTGCAACCGCTGTTGATCGCCTTGATGATGAGCTCGGAGCAGCCATTTCCCCAGACACTGTCACAACCACCGTTCTTGCCGTTCGGGGCACCAGCTCTCAACCCTTGAACGATTCCCACACAGGTGGAAGAACCGGTGATGGTGCTCGAGGGATAGTAGGCGAAGATTTGTCTGTTGGAGTCGAATCCGAGACCAAAGTCGTAGTAGTTGAGGTACCAGTCTCCAGCACCCTGGCTGTTCGCTGCCTCGAGAGCAGTCGAGAGCTGTGCTCCCACGGTGGAGAAATCGCCTCCGTTGAAGGTGACGGTGGCACCCTCAGGAATAGAGTTGTGCACCGCAGCAGCGGCAAGTGACGAAAGAGCGAGGATGGAAGTGGTGAACATCCTTTTTTTTCCTGGAGAATCGAGACGTGCGATGGAAGAAGCTTGCTAAAGACGGAGCGAGACGAGAACGAGGGCGCTGCAGACAAGAGACAGGGCAGATATGCTGCAGCAGAAAAGATAAGGGAGAGCGAGGGTGTGGGAGGTAGAGAGAGGGAGGGAGAAGCGAGTAGAGAAGCAGACCAGCTGCAGGAGGAGGGAGGGAGGAAAGAGACGGAAGGGAAGGAAGGATGGAGCGAGTGAGCGAAAAGGACCCTTGGCTGGCCACACACACACACACACACACCACAACAGACCTAACGGTGGGAGGGCGATCGGAGGGCAGCACAACTGGAATGAGCGAAAGGGAAGAAGGGAAATTGAACTTGGGGTTTGTGGTTGGTTGATCAGATTCGGACGTGGAAGAGTCTCGTTTCCGCGGTTGCAGGGATGCGCTGGCTGCTTCTGGTGGGCAGCGTCTACTTTGGTACCGTGGTGACCACGATTGGACGGGAGTTGCTCACTCTGTCGGACTTGCTGGTGTTGCAATGGATTGGTTTGGTGATGTGCCCACCAACCACAATCCGCTCTGGACCAAGTGAGCAGCCAATGACGATTTGAGATATGCGCTGGCCAAGGAGGACCTCGAGACCGTTCGAGCCGGTAGAGAAGCCAATCCCGCTGCTTGTCGCACAAGCGGGTGGATGTGCTCACCGGGCATTCCAGCTGCCAGCCCTGGAGTCACTCATAGATTCCATATGCATCTGCCACCCATTCAGGCTTCGAGGTCGCTGCACAAAAGAGGTTCCTCGGCGTGGGGAGCCACATGCGCTCCGAAGCCCGCCGAGAACCGTTTCACAAGAGGCGTACTCTGTCGTCGATGCTGATTGGACCACGGAACGACGGGAAATTGCTTGTGGCAGCTGGGCGGTCAACTAGATTAGGTCCACAAGGAATTCACTTCCGTCCAATTACCGCGCTGCCACCAGTGAGATGCCAAGATTTTGTCCCTTCACCATATCAGTAGTGCGCACGCGTCTGCGAGTGCGTCTGCGACTGCTGCACGAGCGCTGACCAGCACGAGCTGATCAAGATCGCAACTGCCAAGCGGCTTATGCAGACATAGCGACTGAATTTCGACTCCGTCAGTGTCTAGCCGGGACTCGCGTTTCATAGTTGATCGTGTCCCATCTCATCAATCGTCTCGGAGAAATCGAGTCGTCTCCCAGCTCGAGATCTTCTGCAGTCGTTCGGGCTATAGCCTCGAAACGCATGTAGTCCGGGAGTGACTGCTTGCGACCATTTCTATGCTGCTTATCTGAACTACCGTCCGCTTTGCCCCTCGCGTCAGGCTCTAGTTGATAATCTGAGATGACTGAATAGAAAGAGCTGCCTGCAGAGTAGGATCGTGGCTGCGAAGTCATTATCGGAGTGATCATCCCATCTTCGAGATCAAAGACGAGCAGCTCCTCTCCTGCTGCCGAGGCTTTGCGTATGTGCTGCAGCGTCGATTCACTTGAGGATGCGACTCCTCCCACCGCTGCTGCTGCTGCTGCCGGTGCAAAGATATTTCTCGTTGACGTAATCTTTCCGTCGTTCGAGATTGACACCTTGCGAGTTTTCAAAGTCGCGCCATTGTCTGGTCGCAGAGATTGTCCTGCTCCTTTCTTTGCTATGCTCGTTGCTGTCGGACGGACAGGAGCGAGTCGTGGATTTTCGAAGTCGTGCAAAGGAGACGATGCTGGCGATAAATACAGATTCGTGGATTTGTCACTTGAACCTGCCTGCCCTGCCAAGACTTGCTTGCCACTGCTGAAGGATTTCTTTTCTAGTATCATGACATTCTCTGTCGATCTATTGTCAGTCATAACCAAGATGAGACTTAGATTTAAGCATGTCTGCAAAGCTGATTTGACAATGGAATGACCGAGAGACATGTTAATGCTCGAGAACTCGAATATTGCGGATAAGTGTAGCGGTAATGCCAGAACCAACAAGGACATGCTGCATACTCTGTCTCGAAGACGGATTCGTCCCATGGCAACTCGCGCAGCCAAGAGAAGAAGAAACAGGTCGAGTACACAGTCTATGATGGCCAGGACTAGTCTGAAGACTGATGTATGCACTGGTCGGCAATAAGTCTCTGTGAGAACGTGCGTGGTGACACTAAACAATGTACCAAGACCTGAATATGTTAATCATGAGCTGTATAATGGCAAGACCAATACTCACCAAAGCGCACGAGGACGAGGGAAAATAGACCAACTCGCTTTCTCCAGCTTGTGATAAAATAGGTGATGCGTTTGATGAAAATGTATAGCAGAACGACGCGACTCATCTGGTCCAGTACTGTTTCAACAATGCCTTGTACTGAACATACCGACAATGCAACTTGGTCAAACAGGAGTAATCGTGCTAGTGCAGTACCGCTCACAGCAGTCAAGAGGAGAAAGTACGCGAGAATCGCTGCGACTTCTTTCGATCGTGCCTGGTCACCTGTCCAAGATCGCGGAACGCCTGTCGCACTTCCAGCTAGAGCAATGGTAATCACAACTCCACTACACCGGTCAATTCAGCACAACAAAGGCAGATCTGATTACAGGCTGAGAGCTGTTCCCAGAAGCAGTCTTTGAGTCTCTGGTGATATCCTATGGGCCTCCGCCATGTCCATGAACGGCTACAATCCGGCCAAGTCTGCTCAATAAGACAGAATAGAGCCACAGTACAAGTCATAGGTTGTATGTGGTAGAACAGCGACCTCAATCCATCCTACCTGCTGGAGCCATGCGAAACATTCTTCAAGCAAGCTGAAGCATGTCAGAGCTTTCAACTTTGGCTCATATGTATTCGATGATAGGAATCCTGCTTGATATCCATAGCATGAGCCATGATTCAAGTTGAATTTCCCCTCGAGGAGCTATGGTTAGCCATCAAGTCGCTGCATAACACGATCTGCATTGCCAAAGACTGGAAAAAGCTCAATGTCCTGCAATTCCAGGATGACAGTGGACGATGAAGGACGAGTCAGCAAAAGTGCGTTTCGTGACATCAGAAACAAATGTTGTCTTACATATCTTACTTCAACAGCTGTCATCTTGGTCGCTGGTTACTGTAAAGAGTTGGGGCATTGAGAAGTGGAGCCGCACTTACAGGAATTTTGATCAGATACGATACAAAAGCGAGATATCGATATCGTGTTGCAAGAACAAAGCTTCGGCAGTGGCTGCTTGTGGCTGAGGCTGTGAAAGTAAACTCGTTCTGGCGTTTATTCATAGTCAACAACCTCCTTTCATGCGTCCGTGAATGCATGGAATGGTGCACCGGCCTGTACACCCAGAGCACGAAAGTCGCCAGACCACTTGCTTGGCTCGGACCTTGGCTCTTTCGCGCTTTGTCCTCTGCAAACATCTTGACCATCACGTTCTCTACCATCGCCCTTCGCTGTGCGAGTTATCCTATACTATTCCTGTGAACGACACTGCGAATTCCCAAGCACAATTGGATACAAACACAAAAGTGGACGATTTGCACTAGTACATCGAGCGACTTGGGCCACATTTGGCGCTTGTTTGATTGCGCAGGCCGATTTGTATCCTAAAAATAGTCAACGATACGGTGACAATGTCCCAGTGGTCTTCGTCTCTACCTCCACATTTACAAGTCGATCCTGGCACTCCTAAAGCAAATGCCGAGAGTTTCGCCGCGTCCAGGAGATCGTATCAGCGCCGAGCGCAATTCGATATGGATCATCTTATCGGCTCACCATTCTTCTTAGCTACGGTGTCCATTGCGGTTATTGGGTGGGCCATTGCTTTTGTGGCCTCTATTGCCGCGAATGCGCAAAACCAAAACTTTAGTCACTTTGCATGGTGGGCTGTCATGTACCAGCTCTGCGTCATCCTTGGCGTCTGTATCGCCATACTCTATAGTACCGGATCATCCTATAGACTGGCCATCTGCGCTTTCCTGGCAAGCGCACTCAGCTTCACCACATCCACCGCAAATGCACTGATCTATTCATCATCGGGATCTCAGCAAGCCGCAGCGGCAGGTCACATCTTTCTATCGATAGTCAATATTCTGTGGATCTTGTACTTTGGATCCGATCAAGACACGATGCCGCACTCGTGGGTCGACAGTCATTCACTGACCAAAGGGCCAGTTGTCCCTGGAGGACCACGACCAATGTCGAGTGCTCAAGGTATATACCCTTCGGGTCGATATGGCACACCATACCCGAAGTCTGTCATTGATGGCAATGTACACAACTCGATGGCTACCGGAGCTCTGCCGGCGGCGCAACAGAATAATGAAATGACATATATGAAGACTGGAAGGGAGACGCTTGGCACGGTGTCAACCGTCTTGCCGGCGGACAATGACTATGTGTATCGTGCCAAGGCGATGTACAGCTACGTGGCCAATGCAGAGGATCCGAATGAAATCAGCTTCTCCAAGGGCGACATTTTAGAAGTTGCAGGTATGATCTCCCATATCATATCACATTTCTAGGCAGTACTAACATGATATAGACTGTTCTGGGAAGTGGTACCAAGCACGCAATCCGAAGGGCGAGGTGGGCATTGCTCCCTCGAATTACCTGACACTCATTCCCATGGAGTCGTGAGATCAAAATCAGCACAAAGTAATGACTAAAATGACATTTTGCGGGAAGCACTTCGAGCCCTGGCGGCAAAAACCTTAGAGGACTAATTTATGCACTCACCCATGTACTTAGGCGATAGCGTAGTGATGATGGGATTTACATAGGAACAAGTAGAATGTACATTGAGGAATTTAGATCGAGAAGTGGACCGGCAATGGGAATGCCTAGTATCCAGGCAGCACGGACTTTTCGTCCTTGAGACCATTGTTGCCACCACCGGCACCACCACCTTCACTCCTGATGATGAAGGAGAAGGAGTTTCCGGGAATCTTGCCGAGACAGCCATGCAGCACTTCATGGAGGACCCAGCGCTGAGCACCGTGGGCACCTGCCTGCGTCGCTAGACCGCCACTGCTGCTCGAGGATACTTGATGATGATGATGATGATGATTATTGTTGTTTTTCTGCGCGATGATGCTGTACATGATCTCAAACGTATTCGGACCGAATTCCTTCAACGCACGGCCCTGAACAAGTCAGTCCCTCTCAGAAATTGCTTCTACTCCTCGTTCGAATGAGTAGAGAGAAAGCTGGTGGGAAAATTACGGTTGCGACAGAGTCTCGAGGACCAGCATAGGCCGAAGTCACTTCCGTTTCCTGGATCTGGCACTGCGAAATGTGCCATGAGACGGAGGTCTTGGTTTGTCCCGGTCGTGAGACAAATACCAACAGTGTCGTCATTGTCTCGGTGACCTTCCCGTAGGTCTCTACTTCTTGCTCTTGCTCCCCAACACACACACACACCAGACAGACGAAAGTGAACAACGTGCACTGGCTGCACAACAAATACAAGCCGCAATATGCTCTTGTGTGTGCCAATCACCACGAAATGTGTGTGTGCACGCTAGCTATAGTACTGAGCCAGCACTGAGCCAGCGCTTGCATGACGAAACGCAAACGAACACACACAGTGTGGCGGCTCCACAAAAGAAAGGAGAGCCCTTTGGAAGCTCAATTCGTTCTCTAAAATTGAGTGCTGAAACGTCATTTCAGAAGAGAGTCTCGTTGCCTGACGAGAGCATGCACCACGCACAAAAATCCCCAGAAGGGGAAAACGATAGACGGCAGTGTCGAACATTGCTCATGGTGCAATTGCAATCACAAGTTACGCGCAGACAATCACGCAACGGAGATGGCATGGTGCGCCGCGAAGGAATCTTACCTTGTGCTCAAACACGAGAGCAATGGCCCACGAATCTACATATTGCGGCATGTGGCAGTCGTGTGTGCAAATATGAATTGGATGCAGATAGATTGTCCTGGGAAGCAAGACAACCTCGCAGCTTTCGGTGAGCTTCGATGAGCAGCACAAATAAGAAGGACCTCGTCCGCGTTTTGACCCATCCCTGGTTCTCTTTTTCTCTGGTTTGACAACTTCTCTCACACACAACACCCTTTTCTCTCTCTCTCTCTCTCGTACTACCGTCACGGCCGTCTGACAGGGCACACCATGTCGAGACGTGCTCTGACGATCGTCCTGTCGATCGCGGCACTCACTGCCGGTGCTCCAACCAATGGTATCGATCGCTTCGGTGAGGTGTCTACTGCCAATGTGCCTCAGTCAACCGAAAGTCTGGACATTGACAAACACTACTACGACAGACCTTCGGGCGGCTCTCCACCACCCAGTCATGGTCATCAGCTTGACAAGAAGGATAAGCAGCTGGGCAGAGATCCCTTTGGTGGTGACAACATCTTGCCCATTGGTGGGGGCAACCAAAATGACATTGCTTCCAATGAGATAAGCCATGGACTATCCGGGGTTGCACCACTCGGCGGTAATCCCAACTTGCCTCCTCCAGCTCGAATGCCACGCATCAGCAAGCGAGAAGATGGTCATGAGGTTCACCACATACCAAGCGGACCACCTGGACATGATCCGTCTATCGACCGCATACTCGATCCTGCAAGTCAATTGATAGGCAAGCGTGATGGTGAAAGTGAGCTTGGCGACCCGCAAATGGAGACGCCAAAAGGTGGTGCGCCAAATATCCCTCCAAGTGGCAAGGTACCTCACGTTGACATCAGAAAGAAGGGGCAGTACATGAAGCCAGAGGGCGGATCTCCAAACATGCCTCCAACAAACAGAGCCGGATCTCATGTCGGCACCAAATCTCAACCACCTGGAGGCTACCTGAAACCTGAAGGAGGCGCTCCAAATATCCCTCCACCTCCCGATTATACAAAGGGACATGGTGGATCTGGACCACGGCAGAGAAACGATGAGTACACCAACGAGAAGATCGAGACCCTCTCTGTCAGAGCTACAGGTGAGGTTGAGATTGGAGCCGAGTCTGGCACTGAGACTCTCTTTCGACGCGATGACGAGCCCGTAACGCCTCCAACCGAATTGCCTCCTGCTGGAGAAGGGGCATATCACCGTGGTGCAGCACCGGGCCAGCACCATGGCATTGGAGTAGAGAAGCGAAATGTGGACCACGATGATATTGAACGATTGTCGCGTCGAGGTGACGAGCCCGGAACGCCTCCAACCGAATTGCCTCCTGCTGGAGAGGGGGCATATCACCGTGGTGCAGCACCAGGTCAGCACCATGGCATTGGAGTAGAGAAGCGATATGTGGACCACGATGATATTGATCGATTGTCGCGACGAAGTGACGATTTCTCAAAGGATCCAACTGAGTTGCCTCCTGCAGGACATGGGGCATATCACTCAATCCCGACCCCAGAATACCCTCATGATATTGACGAGAAGCGATCCGTGAACTATGACGACGAACTCAAGGTCGCAGAAGTCGCTCCAGCTAATGGCGCGGCGTCAACAGAGCTTCGCCATGCTAATCACCTAAAGCCAGAAGAACTCCCTCCAGCGCACAAGCACGACACTCCTTCCGAGCATGGCCACTTGAACCACAAACGCGACCACCAACTTGGCAAGAGGGAGTACTTTCCAGCGGTGAGTTGGGTCAAAGGTTACAGACCCGTTATCGCCTCATCGTGCGAGCCCTCAATGACCACATATGGCGTAAGCATACTGCACGCTCCTGCCAAAGGATCAATACTGACTGGCGCTAGATCCAGGACACAGAGTGCTACAAGAACGTTCGTGTGCACCACACCACCAACGACAACGGTCTGCAGTCCTTTGCAACTTTCCACATTGACCACCAGTATGAGTACGTCAATCTTGCGAACGACAAGTCGGGCCATTCGATGACTAATTGACATAGCAACAATCATTACATCTGCGGCGGTACTTGTGTTGCCTACAAGTGTTCACCGGCTGCAATCATTGGCTGGATAAGAGATTGCGAATGGGCCACCTTCTCATGGGAAGGTTCCTTGCTGCACAAGAACGACTTTGGTGGAGTATGTCTGAGCCTACTCTTGATGATTCTATATACTGACTTGTGATTCAGATTCAGGAGCCAATGACTGGTCTACTGGAGTGTGAGACTTCTGACGGGGTATGTCCAGATCCCTTGCGGCATGGTCACTGTCCCAGACTGACTAACTCTCTGTAGCTTCAGCGAGGAACATCAGGTGAATGGGGATGTGCCAGAATGCCTCACTGATCAGATGCGAGCAGAGTCTGCAACGCTACACGTTCGCCAAGGGTGCATCACGAAAATCAAGAGGAGAAAAAAAAAAGGGAACCAGAGCATGTCATCGGTTCCGTAGACTGCTGGCCAGTCAATACACAGATAGTATTTCGAGCACAAAGAATGTCATTCGTATGCTTATCCTCGTTGCTAGAGCATGAGTTACTTGTCCAGCTGCGTGTCTGAATTGCTATAGGTATAAGATTCGCAAGTAGTAGCTAGTGAGTGACTTGGAGTCATGGATCGCCAGACACATTGTGACGATGATGATCACTTTGACAAGATCAGACACCGCTTATGGCTATCGTTCCCGCTAGTGACTTAGGCACGCAGATGTACCGTATGGTAGATTTCACACAAGCTTAAGGGTTTGCGAATAGATCTTCCGAACTGGGTCGCTGAAAGCAGAACCTGAGGATGTCCTGGTAGACGGGTGTACCGTATGGCCTGACGTAAGAGGCAACCTTGATTCATTATGATAAGGATGGATCCGCTGCACGCGGCCAAGTCCATCAAGATGCTCCCGAATCTCTTTCCAACTTCAATCTGACAATTTGGAGTTTTGTGTAAAGTTGATCGAATCACAGAGACGAATCAGACGATCCCATGTCATGCATGTCGTCAAGGAAGGATCGACGTCAGCAAGAATGTAACAAGGTCAACGGCTGCGAGTCACAAGGATGCTTGTTTCTGTGAGCTGCGTACGGGCAATTGATAGGCAGACTCGGGCCGGTTCAGGCCGCACCGGCTTCCAATCATTTGAGCCTAAGTGTGCACGGGTCATGAGACATGTCACTTTTTCTTCTTTCCATGGGCCACCAGATCTCGACGACGCTCTTTTCATCTCGGGGTCGCGTCCCTGCAGCTGAGGATCGTCACTCACGTCGAGGACTGCTCGACACGTAAAGGGACGACTACAAAGGGTCACGTCTGATTATGTTAAGCACGACAGAAATGGGACATCGATCGGATCTTGTGATCCGAGTCATCGCACTTGGCAACCGTCCAGCAGCTCAAGATGAAGGGATTTATTCCTGGAGAGGCTGTGCTAGGTAGCTTTGCAAGATTGAGGCCGGGGGTCGAGAACCTAAATTCGACGATCCAAGTGGCCGCCCGCCATTGGTGGTGGTGTTGTTGTTGGGGTCAAGAATAGAAAACTGCTCCACTTGGTGCTGCATCGACCCACCAATCATTGAAGCAAGAACTGGATGTTGGTGGAGAATTCTGGTGGGATGGCACCATGCCAACTTCTTGTCTCAGCATCACGACGCTCTTCAGCAGCATTCTAGCACGCGGAGCACTCGTGATCATCAACAAGTGCTGGAAGATAAGTACAGC
>DF819243.1:0-74219 GCA_000836175.1 Taphrina flavorubra JCM 22207 | reverse complement strand
TACGACGGCGAGGCTGGGCCATGACTGTCCCTCGAGGTCACTCAGACCGCACAACCGTCGCACAAGGACGGCAGCCAATCAGAGACGGGAGTTTTCGTGATGCAGACAGTCTACCCGTTCCGCTTCAGCCGGATGGGCTTGAGCTTGGCCAATCTCCTTCTGGCAGCCTTCTTTCTCTCCGTTTCCACCTTTTCCTTGTACCAGGGCCAAGTCAATCCCTCCCCCAACGAGCTCCTTCCTTGATCTCTCTCACGCGCAAACCCCGAAGTGCAAAGCAAGCGTCAACCTCCTGTGATCAAGCTCGTCCGCCCTTGTGCCACCCTGGCTCCCCCGGCACTCGCGCAAACGTTCCAATCCCTCTGAGCATCCTCGCCCTGCTGCTGCTTGCTGCCTGCTGCCTGCCTGCCTGCTGCTGTGGTATAAGAATCTCCCCTGCGCTCTTTCTCTCCCCTCTTTCACCACCAAAAAAAAATCTCCCTCTTCCTGCTCAACCTCTCTCTTACCCAAGAACTTCTCGAACAAATATGCAGTTCTCTACCATCGCTCTCACTTTCATCGCTGCCGTCGCTGCCCAGGACTCTGCAGTCTCTGCTGCCTCGGCTGCTGCCTCTGTAGCTGAGAGCGTTGCTTCCGGTGCAGCTGGAGTTGCTTCTGCTGCCTCTGCCTCTGCTGCATCGGGTGGTGCCGTCGCCGCCAGCTCTGCCAGGGTCTCTGCTTCATCCGTCCGATCGGTCTCCTCTTCACGATCTGCTTCATCCGCTCGACGAAGTGCTTCGTTGAACTCGGCCTCGATCGCTTCCGCTCGAGCATCTGCTGCCAGGGCTGCATCCGCTGCCTCGGCTGCTGGTGTCTCTGCTGAGAACGCTGCTTTGGCATCTGCATCAGGTATGTCTTATCAGTTCTGAATAGAGGACAATCACGTTTCGGAGAATATGGATGCTAACATTGTACAGCCGTTGAAGCCGGTGGAAACTCTGCCGGTGCCGCTTCCATTCGATCAGCCGCCTCGACTGCTCTCGCTGGAATCCTCGCCTCTGCCGCCTCGGTCTCATCTTCCCTCGCCGCTCAGGCTTCACAGGCAGCTGCCCAGGCCGCCGCCGCTACTGGATCCACCACATCTGCTGCTGGATCATTCGTCCAGGGATCATCTCACTTTGTCACTGGAGCCGTTGCTGCCGTTGTCCTCGGACTCGGTGCCTTTGTCGCTCTTTAAGTTTGACACAACCGGATAGACTTTTGAAGTTGAGGAGGAGGAGAGCATGAGAGAGAAGGAACAACTAGGAATATATATGAGTGGGTGTCTTTTCATCATGCGCACAATAGACAGAACTTTTTAATCACGAACGAAAAAAGAAAACAAATTGTACAACACGGTATTCTCAAAGCTATTCTAGATGATCCACTGTGCTGTGTAACATGTTTTAAGCTTTGTGTGACGTCCACATCGAGGACTTTTCATCGTCCGAAGTACCAGTTCCGCCAACGGGTAACAGCCTCGACAACGATATTAGTGGCCGTTCTCAAAAATGATTCTTGTCCAGGAAACGAGTGACGGCAGGCACCTTGAGGGCGAGCACACCACCCATCCATGGATCCTTCCACCTGGACATTCCTCGGCCCGGACCCCAAGCAGGGAAAAAGGAAGGGGTGGCTGATGACGCGAACGAGCCTTCCATGCTTGACGTCCCGGTAAAATTTGTCCGGCTCATGCCTTCCTTGTGTGACTTTTTTCGACTATTTGTGCACGTGCTGCAGCTCTTTTTCCGTCCGTCGGCTCATTGGAGCTCTTCCGAACCACTTTTAATCACACAACGCCATTCGAGATGATGATGATCAGTACGTACGCACGGTACCTTGTCCCCGTACGTCTTATTGCAGCTCGAGTATCGTTACGCAGCACAACAGTGGGCACTTGCATTTGCGGCGTCGTCGTCGTTACTTCTGATTGACTTTGATCGTGTATCGGTGCCGTTCCAGACCTTGCCGTGGAGTCCAAAGGTGGCCAGACTAGGTGGGATATGGAGTGCCGGGTTTCGGGTGAAGAAGTTGTTTGGACGGAGGAGGATGCTGACGGGTTCCGTGGGCATGATGGGGAAATCTTCGGCGCGAGGGAAATGGGTGAGTCCGAAATTGAACCAGACGACGAGGTCGGTGTCGTTGATGCGGGTGTCGGGGGGTAGTGCGGCGAGCCACTCGACGAGGCCGTGGTTGCCGAGGGAAGAGGCGGTGCTCGAGAGACCGTCGGTTTGGGGGACGTAGGTGCCTGCCGGGTATAATTGTCCGTCGGCGTACGGGGTGACGTGGATCGTGTGTCGCGCGAATCCGGCGCGACGCCAGACCAGACTGTCGCGTTTCGCCAGGAGGGCGGGTGATTCGCGCGAGACAATCTTGTATGCGACGGGCACGCCGGCGTGAGGGTGCATCACGGAGGGGTTGATGATGTCCCATGTCCGGCTCGTCTCGTGGCAGTAATCCGCCGCCGCCTGGCCGACCGTCTCGTATGGTGTCTTGCGCGCGTAAAAGCCGTTGCCGTAGTAATTGGCCTCGCTGCCGACTTCTCCCTCCGCCGGCACAGCGTCCGACTGCACCACCGTGTTGTTTTGGCCGTCGATTGCGGGATCGATGCGAATGTTGAAGATGTGTTGGTGGTTGTGCGCAATCACGCGATCTGCTACCTGAGTGCCCCATTTGCCAGTCTCTTCGTCTGGCGATAGCACGTACTGTTGTACAGATTAGCCTTGCAATGCTTTTTCGTATGTAGATGGACAACTTACAGTGTTGAGCATGCCAGTCAACTTTAGCTCAATCTGAATCGTCCCATCCAGGTAGATTTGCCAGTAGATGCAGTACTCGTAGTTGGCTGCCGTAAAGACTTGCGAGATGACCAGCTTTCGATTGCGTGTGCTGATGACGTTTTCATCCCTAAAGTCAGTGTGCTTGAAGAGTATTCCGGCATCTTCTTCGTGGATGCAGACTGCGTTCTTGATTACCGTGGCCTCTCCGGCACGATTGGAAATGATGCCATCGAGATAGTGAATCGATCCTTTACAGTCACATCCCAACTGTAGTGAATTGGTCATCAGGCCCATTCCATACTCGCCTACATCAAAGGCATGCTTTCTATGGTGCGGCTTGGTAGGACAGCCGTATGGCACCACCATCTCCGCAATGGACAATCTGTGAAACATTGACCTTTCCCTGCCAGTTTCTGGATCGTCCACGCGAATGTTGTTGAGCACGATGCCTTCTCGAGCATTGAAACCGACATGCAATTTGAAGCCCAGCCACGAGATCTCGCCTCCCTTCATGGTGAAGGACACGCCTTCTGGCTGTTCGATGTAGAGCGGCTTGACGTCGGTCCTATAAGTCTTCACAAACTCAGGCATGTAATTATGCTGCGCCTTCGGAACAGGAGCGCGATCGTACTTGGATCCTTCCTTGAGCTTAATGTCAATCTCGACCACGGTGCCTGCTTGCGTGTCTACGACGGGACAGAAATCCAAGGGATGTGCGTACTGATTGTCGTGCTCCGTGACTCGATAGTACATGAGAGCTTGCTGCAGCCGATGCTTTGTGCCCCAGCGCTCATCGTATCCTATCGTCCAGGCATCACAGTAAACTTGCGCCATGTCGTCGATGCCAATGTCTTTGCACAACTGAATGACCCTGGGATCTGCTCTGACGATTGCTTCTGTATCCTGCAAGTCCTCCAGTGTGATCATCGGCATGACGCCTGTGCGTGGCGTGAATTGCTCAATCTTGCATGTGGTGATGTTGGCAATGATTTCATATAAGATGGAAGTGCCAGACTGGAAAGCGATAGAGAACGCCTTCCTATCGGGTACTGCTTGAACATCCCGGAAATATGCAAGAGTCTCTGCCTTGGGAGGTTCCCAGAGTGTAATGGAATTGAAGGCGAATGAGATGTCCGGACGGTGTGCTCGAATCAGTCCTGCTGCATACTTGATCTCATCTATAGTCAACTGGTCCAGCGGATGCGAATTGGCCGGGGATTGTGCCTCCATGCTGCCAAAGATGACGCCAGACGATACAAGAGTGAAAGCTTGTCGGGGAGGAGAGCGAATAGACACCAACACTTCTATAACGTGGCCCAGGACCGAAGCGCGATATCTGTACAGAGAACCTTGGCAGCAGCAGATAAGAATCCCATTCTCCAAAGTGTGGAGCCTCTTGCAAGTGCCACCAATTCAGCGGGTGGAGTTGCCCCGTTTTCGTTTCGAATTCTTGTGCGGCTCTCATCTACTTGTCGCTATCAACCGTGAAATCGTACCAGCAACGAGGTATAGAACACTTGCAGAAGGTGTAGACGGGTTTGTACCTTGGTATGGAGGGTGCCGGAGATGGCAAGAAGTCCAAGAAGATTGTGCAAAAGGTGAAGGACAAATTGACGCCGTCCAACCATGCACAACAGGAAGAGGAGGCCGCTGCCAATCTGTTGAAGAACAACCATTCATTGGACCGCACTGCCTTGAATGGACGCAGCATTGAAGAGATGCTCAAATCTCTGTCCACGGAAGAGGTTCTCACTGGATTGGCACCGACGGGCAAAAACAATAAGGACATGGCAGATTACAAGTTCTGGTCGACACAACCCGTTGCCAGGTTTGACGAACAAGTTGTACATGAAGGACCGATCGAAGAAGCCACGACCGTCCCGACAGAGCCCATAGCCTTGTTGAGCGACTTTGAATGGGTGACAATGGATCTTGATGACTCGAAAGAGTTGAAGGAAGTCTATGAGTTATTATCCCTCAATTATGTTGAGGATGATGTCGCGTCGTTCAGATTCGACTATTCTGCTTCATTCCTCCATTGGGCTCTGCAAGCTCCTGGCTTCTACAAGGACTTGCATGTTGGTGTCAGAGTGAAGACATCAAAACGACTAGTGGCCTTCATATCTGGAATACCAATCACGTTACGAGCGCGCTCCCACGATCTGAAATCCGCTGAGATCAACTTCTTGTGTGTGCATAAGAAGCTCAGGTCGAAGCGATTGGCGCCAACACTGATAAAAGAAGTGACTCGTCGATGTCATACGCATGGGATTTGGCAAGCCGTCTACACCGCCGGAGTCGTGCTGCCAAAGCCAGTCACTTCCTGCCGTTACTACCATCGTTCTCTTGACTGGTCAAAGCTGTGTGATGTAGGCTTCACAAGTCTGCCGCCGCGCAGCACAAAGGCCAGACAAATCACAAAATACAAGCTGCCAGCAGAACCGAAGCTGCCTGGATTGCGGAAGATGACGAAAGGCGATGTGCCAGCGGTAGCAGACCTCTTGCGTCGCACTCTTGCCAGATTCGCCATCTATCAAGTCTTCACGGACGCGGAGGTTGAACACTGGTTGGTCTCGGACACAAAGTTGAGCGGGAAAGAACAGGTCGTCTGGACCTATGTCGTGGATCGCAACAATAAAATCACGGATTTCTTCTCCTTCTACTCTCTTCCTTCGAGCATCATCGGCAACCAGAAGCACCCAAAGCTGAATGCTGCGTATCTCTTTTATTATGGCTCAGAGACCGCATTCAATAATGACATCTCAGCATATGAGGCGCGCTTACGAGACTTGATCAACGACGCATTGATCTGCGCAAAGAAGTGTAATTTCGATGTCTTTAATGCTCTGACTCTGCTTGACAATCCTGCCTTCCTCGAGACCTTGAAGTTCGGGCCGGGTGACGGATTCCTGAATTACTACTTGTACAATTGGAAAATGATGCCTATAGAGGGCGGCATGACAGCTGATGGAAAGTTACATCCACATAAGTCCCAGGTCGGACTTGTCATGCTTTAGCATGGTCATTCGTCATAGCTCAACCCTCTTCTTACATGTATCAATAACAAAAACTTGATCTCATACTTTGTGCAAGTCTTTCTTGTGGCTGATCATGTTCAACTACTGATCACTAACAATGATCACTAATGATCACTAAGAAGGAACTCTATTCAGAATGTCTCATCATCTATCAAGAGTGACAAGGACTGCACTGACCATTTCGAATTCATTCCTTTCGGCCCTTCATCGCTTCAGATACCTTGGTTCTGTGTGTCTTGACGTAGCGGCAACAAAAGATGTGGTTGTCATCACCGTGACACTTCTTTTGGTGATGTCCACCATAATTCCGGAAGTGCCAACGACTGATCCTAGTCTTGGTGGGTTCACCTACGTCAGAAAGAAAGGTCGAGCTCGTTCAGATCGAAAGACCAAGAAAAGTCAGGCAAAAAAGCAGACAAGTACTTCACATTGTGAGCAAACTACTACGACGATTGCTCAAATCAAGGAGAAATATGAAGCTCGGAAAAGTATTCTCTTATCTTCCCAATTCTTCAAAGACTTTTCAGCCATGTTTGATGACTTTATTTCTTCTGGCGAGCACGCACCACCAGAGAAATTGAAGTTGTTGGGCATCGGCACGTTAGCGCATAATCCATCGTTGACGCAACTGGCATTCGGCCTCTCCCTGGCTGAAATGTTGCATATCCCAGTGGCTCAGGTGGAGACAAGTGATCCAATGTACACGGCCACGGACACAGAATTTCTGCGTGAACATCTCGGTCTCTCTGTGATATCTGTAGCTCACGGAAATACGCATCGTGTGGAGGAGCGGACCATGGTCTTTGCGCCGCATGTGCCCAAATCTGTCTACGAAGCCACACTGCGAGCGTACTGGGTCGCACACAAGTTGCACCACTTGACACTCCTCGGCAACGACCTGAGACATTATCCAGACATCTATGCTGATGAGCGATTGCGCAAGGAGAGTCCCGCCATCTTGTCACTGGCGCAGGGAGATATACTCAACGTGAAGCCACTACCAGGCAATTTCGAGTACAATAATGTATTCAATGACTTGGCCATTCAATGGGTCAAGCCAGATGCGACCGTACCATTGCTGAACTTTGAGGGACATGACATTGAAACGGAAAATTTTGAGATTAATCAAGATGATGTTGGACAACTACTAGCAGAGATGTCTATCGCTCATGCTCCGACGCCGCTGAATCCAGTAAAGAAAGACGGGTAGCAAGGACCTGGAGAGTATGACAACAAAACGGTTGTGCCGTGGTCAAGTGTCAGACACGATATGAACGCCATTCGCTATGAAAAGCTATGAAATCTAATGAGAAAATTGAGGCCAAACACGACTCGATTTAGAATTGATCACTCAAATCGTGGCCTGATCAGTCCATTTCGACCATACCAATGACCTTTGGTAAAGAGTGAAAAGTATGCTTGTGGGAAGACGTCCTTCTTGAGGTGATATGCCCATCGGGACGGAATACTCTGATCGACGCCGTACTTGGCAAAGGACTCCTTGATCTCTCCGCCATAACCGAATTCAGCTAGGACGAGTTTACCGTATCCGACCAAGAGCGGACAGGAAGTGTACCCGTCATATAGAGCATTCAACTCCTTGCCGTGGTTGGCATTATAGAAGTTGTGCGCGAGGATCGGAGTCTGAGACATGACTGCAGCGGCGGTCTTTGAGGTAGGGAGTGACGACGCATCTCCCAAGGACCAGACATTCTCAAATTTGGTGGAACGCAGAGTCTTGTCGTCGACCGCGACATGGCCGGCCTGATTTGCGACGGAGGATTGCTTAATGAAGTCGTGCGGCGCCATGGGTATCGTGGCGTGCAAGAAATCAAACTTTTTCTGCACCTTGTCACCATTGGCGGAGGTGAATTCGGCGATCTGCTTCGATCCATCGACTTTTGTGAGGACTGTCTGAAAGTGCGGCGTGACGTCTCGCTCGCTGGCCAAGCGTGCCAGGACATCGGCGTATCGCGGCACACCAAACATTTTGGGCAGTGCGGTGCAGAACTCGACACTAATGTCGCCACGACGTCCGGCCTTGCGCCAGTAATCCTCCGCCATCCACATGGCCTTGCTGGGTGCTCCGGCACACTTGATGTCTCCCTTGGGCAGTGTGAATAGCGCGGTGCCGCGCTCGAGACCCTTGACATTTCCCCATACATTATCGCAAAACTCGTAGTCGTAGATGGAAGCGACGCCATTACTGCCCATGGTCTCCCGCAGCCCTTCCACGGCGTCGTAGTTGAGGCGAATGCCGGGACACAGGATGAGGGACTTGTACGCGTGCGTCACGCCATCCTCCGTCGTCAGCGTATTTTGCTCGGCATGCAGACGCGAAACGTAACTCTTGATGTGCCTGGCGTGTTCCGGAATGACCTCGGACATGGGTACATTGAGTTCGGATTTATGCTTCAAGCCCGCGCCGACCAGCGTCCAACCAGGCTGATAATGATGTCGCTCTGATTTCTCCACGATCGACATGTCTGGCACCGCGGCACCGTGATCCTCATATACTTTGCGCAATTGGTGCGCGACATTGATGCCCGCCGTGCCTCCGCCCACAATCAGAATGTCATGGCGGACGGTGGGAGAGTCGGCAGTAGCGGTAGCGAATGATCTGGTCGACCTATAGACAATCGATCTAGTCACGGTCGAAAATGGGTGAAACATCGAACCTGATTTCGACAGTCTTGCAAGGCTATTGACAGAAATAAAAGAGATCGATGATGATGATGATGATGATTACACGAATGGTTCAGAGTTGCGGAATATTATGCGTTTCAAGGATGCATGCATTCGCGAAGCCGTTTATCTGAACAAAATTTGTGTGGCTTAAGAAATCACGTAGAGATGTGGACATTTGAAATGGCGCAATAATTCACCGTAATTTTCAAGATGAACATGGGGTCATTGACCAATTGCAATGACATGCACCCGCTACTTCATCACTAGGACAGTCGACCATACAGAAGATAGTGTCAACTCAACCCTGTTGTAGCTGATATATGCTTGTAGGTCAATGCTTTTCTACTGCTCAATTCGTCTTTTTGGGTCCAATGGTGTGCTTGCTCTGGTGAAACAGCCAGATCAAGCAAAAAGCCAGGAATCCAATGATTGTCGTGGCGGTCGCAGTGTAGTACGGGTAGGCAGCAGTCAGGAACCTGCCATATTCGTCATGCCTAAAGTGTCTGATTGTGACTTGTGCTCGATCCTCAATGTAGCTGAGTCCGTTGCGCTTGTAGTTAACTTTAAAGTGAAAGACACCATAGTGGTCCGGTAGCATGAACGTGCTGGAGTACTTGGCCGAATCTGCTGCGGTCGAAATGACGTCCAAGGTTGTTCGGATATATGGATCGAGCATTATCAATTCGAGTTGAACGTCGTTTGCGACATAAGGCTTCCACTTGCCATGCTCGTACAGCTGCAAGGAAATTTCAAAAGTAACGTCGTTCTTGACGCGATAAGTTGTGGGCAGGATACTGGCCACGCTTTGATTTGCTAGTGCATGTCCCAACCCGAAGGAGCGCAAGACTCCACGTTCTTGGAAAATCCACTCGGTAAAGTCTCTCGCGAAATTTTGATTACCTGCCATCTTGCCGTCTTCCAATTCAGTTGTGAAGGCAGCATTGGAGAAGAGTTCCACACTGCCGGAGATACCGATTCGAGCGTTGTTACGTGCCTGCACACCGCTGACCAACCATGTTTGCGTGCCTGCTGTCCACGGGTCTTCTGCAGCCTCAAATTCTTCCTTTGTATCGTAGCTGTAGGACGTTCGTGATGCACCCAGAATAGGGCTGATCAGCTGACTATTCCCTAGCGAGTGTCCGACACCTTTATAGACAATAGGAGCACCGTCCTGAACCTCTTTCGATAGGATAAATTCGTTTTGTGTGAACCGAGACGATAGTATAGTCGTATGCTTCTCATCACTCGATGCTTCATAATTGAAATGGTCCGCAATCAAACTGTCTCTTTCACCAATCTCAATATCCAATTCGCGTGCAAAGTCACGTATTGTGGAGGAAGCCGTGGAGGATGCTCCCAACAAGATGTTTCCACCAGCGTCAACGAATTTAGCTAGCGCTTGTGGAGACAAAGTAGGGCCTAGTCCTTTCGACTTTTGCGGGAATATGATGGCATGGTCGAAGGCTCGTTCCTCAAGCTCGAACAAATTGATCTCATCCTTCGGCGTTGTGTATACTAGTGTATATCCACGATCTTAGGCATTAGTTATGATCACGTACATGGTCGAAGTAACTAACGTGAAAGACTGTCGAAGAATATCGAATAGTCCTCTTGAACAGTCCCAGCATCTACGATGACTGCGATCCTGTTGCCAGATACGGATTGAGCGTTGGTAGACACCAATTGGCATACACTTATCAGCGCAGCTATCGACCTCACCAATCTCATTCTATGATTGTGGGCACGTTACTGTGGTCAACCCCACACGTCGACCTGGTATAGGTCTGTCCCTGACACGAATGATGGAACCGCTGTATCGACAGCTTAGCTTCACGGCAAGTGCTTGTTGAATGCCTACTAGTACTGCTTTGACGTGTGTCTACCTGCATTCACGCTTCTGCGGAGAATCTTCGGCCAGTGCTAAAGCCACGCGGGCGTAGCTGCTGTATCGGGAGTTCGTGTTCAGATGGGAATGACGTGCAGACCGGTATTGTGTTCCCTATATACTATCACTTGGCCATACTTGCGGTTCTAGGTGATTAGACGAATCGCTGGAGGGCATATTGGACCACAACCTGAAGGTTAGGCTTTGGAAGTTGGAAGGAAATACAAGATTGAATGCCGCCACGCAAGAAATCTAGAAGAAACAAGGAAACTACTGTTGATTCTAATGTGCTCGAAGCAATAGAACCTGCACCAGAAATTGGAGACGAGGTCAACGACATCAGAGTAGATCAAGAGGTGGAGCAAAGCAACGGAGTGACAGAGGAAAATCCCAAGCCCGCAAAAGGACGAAAAGCGAAGGTTACTGAGCCCGAAGAACCTTTAAGGATGCGAAATCACTCTGTCAAGATGCTTATCGGAGCACACGTCTCAATGGCCAAGGCAATATCGAATTCTATAGTTAATGCAAATCATATCGGAGCTAATTCGTTTGCACTCTTCTTGAAGAATCAGCGCAAGTGGGTCAGTCCTTCTTTGAGCACAGAGGATATCCAAGCGTTCAAGGACCGTCTCGAGGAATATGGATATGACCCGAAGAAAGTCATTCTGCCTCATGGCTCTTACCTCATCAACCTGGCTCAAGATGATGCTGATAAGCAAAAACAAGCTTATGATTGTTTTCTGGATGACCTGCAGCGTTGTGAGCAGCTTGGTATTGAAAGGTATAATTTCCATCCTGGTAGCACGGCCTCGTGTTCTCGAGAAAAGGGGATATCCAACGTAGCAAGCTGCATCAACAGAGCCATTGCCGAGACAAAGACCGTTCGAATTGTGGTCGAGAACATGGCTGGTCATGGCAACATCATTGGAGGACCGCTGGAAGAACTAGCCCAGATCATCGAACAAGTGACAGACAAATCCAGAATCGGGGTTTGCTTGGATACATGCCGTATGTGCTAGGCCATGCGTTTAACTCCGCGCTGATTGTTTCAGATCTTTTCGCTGCTGGACACGACTTGCGCGATCAAGAAAAGTACGATACCTTGATGAATCGCTTCGATCAAGTAGTCGGCATGAAGTATCTGGCTGGCATGCATTTGAATGACAGCAAGGCAGACTTAGGTGCTAATAAAGACCTACACCAAAACATCGGACTGGGCTACCTCGGTCTCGAGGCTTTTCGGTGCCTTATGAACGACAAAAGGCTTGAGGGACTGCCGCTCGTGCTCGAGACCCCGTCGGAGGATGAGAATAAGAAAGAAGACAAAAAAGTGTGGGCACGCGAGATAGACTTGCTGGAGTGGCTCATTGGCAAGTCTGCGGACGATCCTGAAGTCCTTGCTAAAGCCTCAGAACTCTCCACCAAGGGTGAAGCAGACCGAGAGAAGGCAGTGGTGGCAGCTCAAAAGAAGGCAGACAGGCTGCTGAAGTCGCCCACGAAAAAGCGCGGAAAGAAAACAAAAGTCGAGACGGACGAGGATGACAGTGAATGAGCTACAATTTTTACCTTCAATATCACGCTTGCGAACATGTTCTCAGTTGAAGGTAATGTACAACAACATAGACATACATGGATGCTGGATCTTCAGTATATAAACAATGACCCTGCGTATGTCCGTGTGAACCACGTACGGGCTCGAGCATTGGAAGATGTGAGCGCTCTGCTGATCAGTCAGCTGTGAGACTCCCGTCTGATCAGTTCCTTCAGCTCGAGTAGCATTCTCTTCCCAGTCGCCAACCTGACGAAGACCCTTATTGGGAGAGGCAGTCAATTGAACACTCTGCCCTGTGTTCTCATCACCTCACAGATTTCCAACAGCCAACTTTGTACTTTTTACAAATACACTTTGACTCGTGTCGAGGCGTTTCTGCTTTGTCCTAACATCTCAAGATCTCTGGGCGCTTAAAGATTACGCTCAACTGGATAAAAAATGGCCAAACCATCAGAAGAGATGCATTATCAGGCTGGCATTGACTGGGTCCAAGCTGCACGTCTCGCAATGCGAGCAGCAACACGGCCTGTATCTCCTGCTTCCTTCGATATCTTCACCCAAGGCAGCTCTTCCTCGATCTTACAGAACAACATGTCTAAGGTGCCAGAATCAACAATCAAATATCCTGCAGTAATCGGCAGACACCTTAATCGCAATCCTGCACGAGACTCGTTCCTCAGAGGGGGTCAGCAATTCCGCAGTTGCGCGCATAATGGTGCAGGCCAGTACGACTCTACTTCCATAGTGAGATCGAACAACTGATGCCACTAGGAGTGAGAGAAACGTAGAGCAGAGCTCTTTAACAGCCAGGATATATGGTTCATTGAAGAGAACTTTCAGTAAGAAGGTTGGAGACAGAAGTAATGCAAAACTTGAGTTTCGAACACCACAATACGCACCGTCATCTCTACCAGCTGGCAATGATGCGCCTCCAAACAGAGCGTTTTACAATATGCGCTCGACCGATATCAGAAGTGAAAGTGGCAAGAAGCATCATTGTTTTGCGCATGGCTCTATGAATCACGACAAAGCAGAATCTGACAGAGAATCTGACAGGGGATCTTTATACTTTCAGAACGAAACGACCGTACCACCTGAGATGTCGTGGTCAAAGCTCGCAAATTTCGGTGCCGAGCACAACTTTGCGCACGAAGATGTTGCACGATCTCATGTTGATGAGTCAAATCCATGGTCACCGAAAGATGAATGCCGCTTGCCGAAGTCTAGCTCAACCCATGCTCTAGATGGACAGGATCGTCACGACTTTTCCGTGCACGGTGTCTTCTCAGATTCTGACGTTGCTGAAGTGCACGAGACAAGAGAATACAGTAATCGTAAGGTCAGTCGAGTTCAGCTGCACGACTTTTGCGACGAATCTGCCGTCCTTGTGGAGCATCCTTGTGCAACACGAGATGTCAATGAGATAGACACTTACGACGTTGCTGATATTACTGCTGCATCATCGCCAGTCAAGGATGCACTGAAGACAGAGACGCCAGCGACCAGCACGTCTCGCAGCAACAACGCTCGTGAATCAATACACCGCGCTTTACGACACCGACGAGACCGCACGGCTTCAGCTGACTTGCGCGAGAAAACGTTGAATGACTGGTCATCAGACGACTCTTCTCATGACCGAAGCGAAAACCTGCAACTTAATGGCGAAAGTCAAGGCTCGTCCGCACGAGTTACAAAGTCTTTGTCGCGTCGAGGCAAATTGAAGAAGTCATCATTGCGACCTGCTCTTGGTGAGCTGTCACAAAATGCACTATCTCAAATGCATCGGGAGACATTTGACCCTCCAGGCGGACACCACATGGCCGAGATGAACGATCACGACAAATGCCATACAAGACCGTGGCAGCCTATTCGAGTGGGAACATCTAATACAAGAACAAGTGAAGCGAAAAAGGCTTCTCATGTGCGTACAGGGGCGGGCAAAGTCAAATCGTTCATTCAAGGATTTGAAGACAAAATTCAGGAGAACAAAATTCGTGGCGATCGGCGCAAGACAAGTCAAAGCACCTCACCACCACGAAGGTCTTCTGACTGTACGCCCGAACTGGAGTATGATCTGTCCAGGAATGTTGGCTCAAAGCGGGACGCGACAGATGGAGCCCGTCTTGTGAAACCTGTAGATCCATTATTTGGCGTTTATCATGATGTAAGATCCAATATCCAGCCACCAGGAAGAAGTCATTTTAACTTTGCCAGCAATCTATGGACGGCACGTTCGATACACAGACGATGGTGCTGTAGGTGCAGTTCTAAGGGTCTTTACTAGGGTTTCTGCAATTGTAAGGATTACTTAATGTCAGATACTGTATGATTCATTCATTTGTACAACAATGTATAACAATATATCAATTGACACGAGTTAACATTTCTTGCGGCGCATGTGTCAGATCTGCCACGAAAACTCGTCGCGGTTGCTCTCCACACCACAAATGCATTAATGACGCGCTCACTCATGTCGTGACGTAATCACTTCTCGACACAGAGGTATATAACAATCCCCAGTAATAACGACTCTTCAGATATCATCAAACCATATTCAAACATGTCTGAAGAATTTTCCGAGCAAAGCGTCACCAAGGGTACGTCAATTTGCATGATATTTCTGGATAATTGTTGGCTAACACTCACTGAAGGAGCCACCACCGGTCGAGATGACGGCCCCGTGCCAGTGGTCGACGACAACCAGGTGAATGACCCACCGCAGGAACTGGACGACTCTGAGGCGACGATGGAGCGGGACGACAAGGAGGCCATCTCGCAGGACAACATCATCAGCGACGACTCCGAGGTCGGCACCCGGGGAAAGCAGACTGGATCGTATGCTGAGCCTGGCGATGAGGACGAATTCACTGCCACCTCGTCGTAATCTCAAGCTCTAATCTCTGATGAGAGGTATATGGCGGACGGCTTGTATTTCTAGTAGTAATGAATAAACGTGAAATCTCTACACATACTTTCGATGACTTTTATTTCTCCATTGCCTCTTTGTAGAATGATTCGTAACCCGCGGACCGCATGAATTGTCCCACGACACTCATTTTTTCCACCACGGTACACCCCGACCGTAATTGACCACGCAATCCAGTCATCGTTGTACGTGACTCTTGGGAGATGGTCGGTGGTGGTATGGTGATTGTGTTGCGGAGGACAATGTACTGCCACTTCATCCTCTACCAAAAGCCAAAGATTAGTCAAAATTGTTTTTCATCTATACCTTACTCGTACTCTTACACCAGAAAAGAGTAGGATGGAGGATGAAGGAACGTACGAGAATGGTGGCAGAGGTGGAATGTACTGCCGGTGAGGCGCCCTCGAGGATGATGAGTCCCGGTTTGCCCACTTTAAGTAGTGTCGTCAAGTCATTCCTCACACTCAACTTTTGAATCGCCGAAATCTTCTTTGACGAGAGGATGTGGTGCGAGAATAAGAGTGCTATGCTCGACATGCCGTTCCCAATTGGCTCGTCGACATGGCAGCTCGAGCTCGAGCAAGAATTGGCAAAAGACAAGTCGTCAATTCTTAACATGTTTGTGGATTTGTAGCTGAAAAAGCATATTTCCGTCATGGCGGACGACCATCACAAGCACATGTTGTGGAGATTCAATTCGAAAGCACAGCAAATTCGCAAACACACTCTCATCGTTGTCGTCACAATGTAATCATCATTCAATACGAAGTCTAAGCTGCTTACGATTGTGAAACCTCGACACCCATCTTCTTGGCGATGATGTCCTTCAGGGTGGCAGCATCCTTGGCGAATGCAGCGATACCGGTACTCAGCTTCTCGACAGCCACTGATCAAGGTCAATATTTCTGCAATAGACAAATTGGAATGCTTACTCGGGTTGTTGTTGAAGTCAAATCTGAACTTTGATTCCTCGTTGATGTACGACATTTTCTCGATCTTCTGAGAGATGTTTGATGCGTCGAGCTTCTTCTCAACCTTGGCGTCAGAGTTCATGAGCTCTTCCAAGAGTGATGGGGCAATGGTCAGGAAGTCACAACCGGCAAGCTCGGTAATCTCGCCGACGTTTCGGAAGGAAGCTCCCATGACGACGGTCTTGTAGCCATGCTGTTTGTAGTAGTTATAGATGGTAGTGACAGACTTGACACCCGGGTCTTCGGCACCAGTGTAAGTCTTGCCCTCCTTGGCCTTGTAGTAGTCCATGATTCGTCCGACAAATGGTGAAATGAGTGTAATTTTGGCCTCTGCACAAGCGATGGCCTGCTCAATGGAGAAGAGGAGGGTCAAGTTGCAGTGGATACCTTCCTTCTCAAGAATCTCGGCAGCCTTGATACCTTCCCATGTAGATGCAATCTTGATGAGAACTCGGTCCTTTGAGATTCCGAGCTCCTTGTACAGTTCGATGATGTGTCGTGCCTTTGTCAGAGTGTCCTCGGTGGAGAATGAAAATCGGGCATCCACCTCGGTCGAGACTCGACCAGGCACAATCTTGAGAATCTCCTTTCCAAACTCTACCAGTAGTCTATCAAGAGCAGCATCGACCTTGTCATCAGAGTCCTTGCCATGCTCCTTACCGTAAGCGATGGCTGCATCGATAAGTTTGCCATACGCCTCCTTCTTGGCGGCAGCAAGGATCAACGACGGATTGGTGGTAGCATCTTGAGGCTTGTACTTTGCAATTGACTCAAAGTCACCAGAGTCTGCGACAGTGGTGGTGAACTGTTTCAATTGATCCAGAGATGTCGACATGATGTGATTTGAGCAAATTTCAAGTGAATGGAACGACACTAGCTATAAATCAAGCTCGTCCTAGGAGAATTCGATTGTCGAGACTCAACTCAGCCAAGGAAATGACTGACAGCAGCAGCATCATCGTCCCTCGGGAGACGTCGGCTTCGCAATCGATTGCAACTTGCCTCCTTTTTCGTATCAGCTATCCCGTGCTGCCCGCAGCCAATCAGCGGCAGATCCTGGGCACTCGGTGGGCGGCCACCAGATAAGATTCTCCTCATCTCCGACCTCAGGACTCTCACCTCCGTCGCCACCCTGCAGCTGCACTCGCTCGTGGCAGCATCGATATATGTCCGGCTGCCGCAAGTCTAGTAAATGTACACGCCTGCATCGGGAAGACGGACTTGGAACGTCTTCAGCTGGCGAGCTCTTCCATTTAGCTAATTATTCATTATATGCAAAGCCATGAAGGTGCATTCTATCTAGTCCTGAACCAATTTCCCTAGTGACCCATTTGTGAATGCCACGCCTCCAAGCTCGGTGAGGGCGATCCCGCCTTCATTGTTGTTTGTTCTATGATGCTCACATTCTATGCGCAGGAAGATCCACATCCATCGTCTGAAGACTTCCATGCACTCCATCAGAAAGATGCCAGATTCATACTCCACCAATCCGTGCAGGTGTGGTGAAAGTTTGAGGGACCAAAGCATCCTTAACAAAAGATCGGCCACTATAGCGAGCCAATAGAATCGTGGCGAGAAGGTCAAATGCATTCGCAAGCCGAAATGATGCTGCTCCGTTTGTTCGAGAACGAAACCATCCGTTGTATGTAGTTTTGTAGATGGTGTCATTAGCGTCAGATCCCAATCTTTGGTAACGTCCCACCAAAACGAGTATAAAGTGTTCACCAAGCACGCCAATACCCACAGTCCATAGAGGTGCCCATCACTAATATAAGATGTGTTGGGTGTCCCTACCTCACCGCCTGACCGACGCAACTGTAGCATGGATATCAGTATGACTGGAAAGGCCGTGCTGTACTTGAGAGCATTAGCAAGATGCGTTTTGCCTCCGGTCCGGCGGTAGTCAATCAAGCACTGCCGGAACCTCATGGCATATGGGGCTGCAATGGCGAAAGGGACGAGGGCATTGCGCGTGCACAGATCCTTGGCCTCGCTGTAAGAAGAGTCTGCTGAGCTCAAAAGCAAGCAAAAGGTCGTGATGGAATCCCCAAATACTTTAGCATACGATGTCAAGATATCTGTAACAATGACGTCCAAAAATCGGTCAGTAGTATCAAGACCGCCCACAAGAACTCTCCGAAGCACATGCAGGAAGTGATAGCGTTCTTGAGCGTACAATCTGACAGGACTGAACAAGACTGCAAAGCTTCCCAAGAATAACAGACACGGAAGCCAACGATGATCTAGTACAGTAGATGTAGAGTTTTGCGTCAGGCTCCAGAAGGCCGTAATCCCGAATGTGCTGATACAAATGAGACTCAGTGCCACAGCGTATAGCGGTCGTGCCAATGAATTGCTCTGCTTGCTCAAAGAGGTCGAATGTGAGGATGGAAACAGCAGAGCTTCCACGTCGATGCCCGCCCGTACAAGGAGTGTGATGTTGGTGCTAAAGAGGAAAAGTCCCAGAGAAACCACCAACAGTATCCGAAATGGTAAAGGAAAGTACGCGGCAAAGCCAGATAATTGTGCTATGGGCACGACCTCCTGGTCGGCCATGCTCGATCCAATATGCCGGAGATGTAATGGAAGAAATGCAGACAATTTCGCCTGTGCTTTCCGGTCAAGGTAACAAACTCTTGTCTGGCGCGACGGGCGACATGCTTTGATTAAATCTTTCCTGCTACCGGTCTCTTCTACACGTAGCCAAACCTGGTATGGGCACTGAAATTTGTGTATTGACATGATGGCCAAAACAATCGAGAAATTCAACTTTGGAGATGCACATCTGCCACCCGCATGGCGCATTCATGCACTCCCGCAGCCACGAAACCTTTTCTTGTCTCGTGAGCGACGCAACTCCAGGCTACGTACGTCGACCACATAAAAAATCAGTTGTGCAGCGTATGCCATTCGCCTAGCCATTCTAGGAGGAAAGCGACAGTCATGCCAAGCGAGAAGGAGCAGCGAAAGATCGCGCTGTCGTACATCCATGATTTTCTGCTGAAGTCGAATCTAGCAGAGGCAGCTGAAAGTCTGTTGGCACAAGCACTTCTCACCAATATTGCGACCAGGGAGGAGGTTCTACGAAAGCCCACACATCCCTTGCTAGGTGTTCTCTCATCATTCCGAACCGCTAATGCCTCGGCGCTGAAGGAGAACGAGTGGTTTGCTGCTGAATGTATGTCAAGAGTTCTCTGTCATTAGAAGCATCGATCTAACCCTTCATAGCTGATTCAGAATCAGATGATAGCGGATCGGAGAGCGACGACGAGAGTAGCGATTCCGACTCGGACGAAGAAATGGTCGATGCGGAATCCGACAGTGAGTCTGATAGTTCGGCCTCTTCGAGTTCATCCAGCTCCTCATCCTCGTCCTCCTCTTCCTCCTCTTCGTCATCGTCATCAGGTTCTTCCTCGTCATCTGCATCGGCTTCGGAGTCAGAAGCCAGTGACAGCGAACCAGAGACGGCTGCCAAATCCGAATCATCCGACTCTGAAAGTGAGAGCGACGACGAATCCAAAACATCTACACAGTCTTCTGACACCCTGGTAGCAGTGACGGAAAAGGCAGCCAACATGCCACTACCTGACAGCTCATCCGACTCATCTTCTTCGTCGTCCGAGTCTTCATCATCATCATCATCATCATCCTCGAGCGACTCATCAGACACAAGCTCGAGCGACTCTTCCTCATCAGACGACAGTGACAGCTCGTCGTCCGAGTCATCCAGTAGTTCCAGCGATGACTCTTCCAGCAGTGACTCTGAATCAGAGTCCGACAGTGACGTTTCCTCATCCTCATCGGAGAGCAAGTCGGCGAAAAAGAAGAGAGCACGCGACGAGTCATCAGACGGAGACTCGAACGACTCTGCCGCAGACGAAAAAGTCCACATCAAGCCTGACCCGATCGTCTCCATCGAGCCCATTCAAGCCACCAAACCAAGCAAGAAAATCAAGTTGGAGGACGGAGGCTCACAATTGGTCACGGTGACGAAAGCCTCGGGACGTACGACCAATGTGCCCTTTTCCCGCATCGACATGTCAAAGATTGAGTATGCCAATGAAGCCCTCAAGACCAACGCATATGTCGGTCCGGACAACGAGTTTGGCGCCAAAGCTTCCGCGGACCTGCTCAAGACCAGAGGTAAAGGCTTCACCAAGGAAAAGAACAAGAAGAAAAGGGGCAGCTACAAGGGTGGCAACATTGATCAGACGACTCGATCGTTCCGCTTCGAAGATTGATCTTCCATGCTAGTAGGTGAATCTGACGAATATATTGTCGGCATCAATTACTGCCATCTCACAAGACAAAATTGTCACTACGCCGCAACGGATATGACTGCTACTTCGCAAAAATTGCACTAATTGCTCATCGTGTCAAAAGCATACGATACTACCGGCTTGTTGACGATCGAAACCTTGACACGTTTTGCTGGTCGAGGCCCTTCGCCATGTCTCGACCGAGCTAGATCAGCTTTAGAGTAAGTAATTTTTTCCTTGGATAGAGACAGGTCCTCATCCATCTCGTCGTCAGTCGTTGCAATCGATTGTCCGCTGAAACCTGTGACAGGATTGAGTGTGTTCTCTCTCAAGGACTCAGCAGATCTCTTCTCTCTGGAAGAGTCTAGTCTCATATCAGGTGTTGCATGTACGATCTCGTTGCGAGTTTCTTGTGTACCTTTATTCGCTGCAGTCTGTGTCGGGTTCTCGGTTTGTTCCTTAGTCATCTGAGTCTCAAGTGATGCTACAACATCTTTGCTGGCTTTTGCATAGATTCGTTCTCCTGCATGTGCTGCGTCCACTACCGAATTTTTCCCTGCAATGGAAGCTTGCTCACGCAGACCTCTGTACTTCTCCAGACCTATATCTGGGTCAAAATATTCCTTTACTAGACGTTGTTCATTCTCTGTTGTGCGCAAGACAGTATACGTGGGACGTTTCTTGTGAGACCTAGCGTTTCTTGACAATGATTTCGGTTTCCACGGTGCTATCCACTTTTCTCGTACGAGCTTCTGTAATATGCTTGCAGCAGTTTGTAAGTCCTTAACTCCGATGGAATGTCCGAATTCTCTCGTAGAACTGCAATCGTAGCCATCGAGCCAAATCTTATGTAGAGCTCGTCGTACGATGGCTAGGGAGCGAATACTTTCCAGGTCTGCACAGTCCTTGATCAAACATGTATAACATTTATGCACATATTGCTGATCAATGCCATTGTGCATGTATCCCTGGTGCGGTCAATCTTAGCCTTTGGAACGTAGAATCTTCTTACGTAGCACGGCAAATGTGACCAACCATGACAATGATCACATTCAATCATAAGACCATCCTCCGAAGGGTCCCCGCATTCACAAGTGATCAACTCTTCCGAGATGTTCTCTGATTGATCTTTATGAGTCTTATGAAGCTCTGTAGCCGATGACCCAGGCGCTGGCTGAGGCCTGTGTGGATCTTTCGACGTTCCGGATTTGGACGCTTGATGTATGCTAAGTTTGTTATATGTCGAATCTAATGCTTTGATACTGTCCTGTGATCTTCCTATAATGGTTTGTGCTTGAGAATTAGTGTCATCACTGTCTTTCGTTATCAGCATATTCCGGTTGCGCGTTTGAGACCTTGTCTCTCTATAGGTTGGTTCTTCAGCATGATTCTGAGAGTCCTCCAGGATCTGTGTAGGAATGAGCGAGTCTTGATCTGGCACCGTTTCGACTATGAGGCTACCAGCTGCCTGTTGTTGTCGAGCTTGTGCACATGTGGTATCATTCCGCAGCTCGTCGTCTGTACAGCGCATCTGTGACATCTGCAGAAATTGACCAGCATTCTTGTTTAGCAGATCCTGTGTGCAGGCAATTTTCGCGTTGTGTTCAGCATCCCATACCCTGATTGCTTGTGCTCGACCACTAGAATCGTCATCGAGATCACCAATAGTAGTAATTCTCAGAGAACAAGCATGGAAACCAGTATCGATCGAGCCTATCTCTTGGTCGTGGGGACGATCTTTCTCATAATGAGTGACGAATTTAGCAGCTTCCCGGTCCGAGGCAGCACGAAAACCTGGAGGTTGGTAGGACTCCGGTGTTGCATCTGTGAAAAACAAACGCAGTGCGATGAATTTGTTTGCGTCTTCTGGTAGTGGAGACAAACTCTGTGTCATGGCAATGAGCTGCCGGAAGAGTAGTTGCATGCTTCGTTTCGCTGTATCTAGTGGCATAGCGGTGGTAGATTTGCCACGATTCTTGTCCGACACGACAATCGTTGGACTGGCGTTAGCTCTGTATGCAAATTGAAAGGTATAAGCCTCGTGAACGTTGCTAGTATGCCTCGGGTCGACAGAGATGCTGAAGACAACAGACATCAGATATTGTCTCTGCAATGCGTCATACACGCCGTGCTCCTGTACACTAATAAGTCATGCGCGTCACTACCTTGGGACCGTGTCACCAGATAGTCCAATAATTCAGCTGCTCCGGGCGACTGGTTCCTCTGCAATCTCATGACTCGCTGACCACCTTCCAGTCTGCTCGAACTCGTCTTCGGGCCGCACTTGCTAGTAGTAGCATTGTATCGCTCCTCGAAGAAGGTATCATCTGGAAATATTCCTCTTAGGTATGCAATGCATCCGATTGATGCACTAAGCATTGTTTGAACGAGTTCCTGCGAGAGCTTACATTTTAATTCCACTTCCAATACTTATCGCGCACAAGGCATACCTTTGTTGTGACTTGCGTCTGTGTCGTGGTTCTGTGGATCTATCATGTCAGTAAAAGAAAATGATACCACCATAGTAGAGGACCTGTGCCATTGCTGACATTGTTGGAAACCTTCGAGCTGTTGCAATGTCAGTTGGACAGATTCCCAATCCCTTTGCAGACTCGGTGGCCTTAGTCTAGCTCATGCTGTCAGTAGGACAGTATGCGATAATCTAGAAGAGATAGCACATAGCTGCACGGAAAAGCGGTGAGCTCTGCTCGGGCTGATCAAGGTGATCACCTCTCATCTGCACTCGCCGATGCAGGGTCTCCGATATAAGTCTTCCATCGAGTCGCTTGGGTATTGAGCAGCTAGACTGTGAGCAGTGACACGGTATGGAGTGAGGACTGAATCTGCGAATGAAGACTGTCTCTATTATGTTATATTTACGAATACCTTCGCTTGTGCTAGAAATACTGCCATACGCTTTGTGTGTGAATAGATCGCCATATTGCTTAACGCTGTGGATCAGAGGATCTTGGGTCTATCTGCTTGCTCGTCTGTATCGTCGTCGGCAAAGCTTGGATTAGAGGAGCCGAGATTGCTCAATTTGCTCCTTGTGCGTTGCAAATGTTCCGATCGCCGCCTTAGCATCCTAGAATTCAGTTCTGCTTTGATTTTCTCTGACACGATTCCCAGGTCTGTGCCACCGTCATCAGATTTCAGACCAGACATCTGCACAGCCGTGATACCACCACTGTGACTTGGCTGACGTGAGTGCGACCGCGAGTACGAACGTCGAGACACCGGAGCAGTGGAAATGAAAGGATTAGAAAGCTGCGTGGAATGATCCATGGTAGGTGACAGCGCACCGGAGGAATTCGGGGAAAGAGATGTCAACGAAGGGGTATCGAATCCGCCTCTGTGATCAGACATGGTACTGTTCGATCGTGATCGCGTGTTGGCTACTTCAACCATGTATTCGGGCATGGCAACGACCCTAGAGGAATCGAAGTCGCTAAATATTTCCGGTCCAAGGGTATTGATCAGACCCGTAAGCTCTTCTGCGATGATCTCTCTCCTATCCCTGAGATCATCGAGAACATCGCTGTTCAAGACTGCTATACGCAAGGGTTTCAGTGATTTGTAAATATCAACCCCAATCTCTCCAAATCGAAGGGCAGAATAGGTGATCATCGGCACAAGTACCAGCAGTCCAGCAAATATCCACCAGGATCCCTGATAGCGACGAAGCAGACCAGGTTGACATTGAAAGTAGTCTATGAGAAAGTCCACCAGATAGGATCCTGCAAAAGAGTAGAAGATGTACAAGAGAGGCGAGAGTACCATAGCCACGAGAAGCTTCCAGGTCGCGAGGACATCTCGTGCTTCAATTTTGACACTGCTACCCGCTTTTGCCTCTTTTGCCCGACGAATAGATATGACCTTGCTCATATAGAAAATTGGTGCAAAAAGTACAACTCCCGGGAGAGATCCCAGTGCAAGAAGTGATAATTTCAAAGAACGATAAACCAGAAGACCAAGCACTTGTCCGGAAGACAGCTTGATACTTGTCAGTTGATGGTCCTTGATGCCCATGAGGGAGAGATCTCGGTTGTACTTCAACACGTCTGCTTTTATCTTCATTACTCTGGGATCATCCTTGAAATGCTTGTAGCCTGTGATGAAACGTCGATTGAGTTCGACAACGCTTTGCAATGGAAGTTTTTTGTGTGCAGGCTTATACAACCGTCTTCCTGCTTGGATAACCATAAGCGTCTCGTAGTCCGGGACCTGGACTGTGACACTAGCAAGGGCATCATAGATCATATCGAGCAGCTCTCGAGTGGCTTCACGTTTTGTGTCATGGTCCGTATACAGCTTGACCAGTCGTTCGGGTATTTCTAGCGGCTTGCCAAATTCAATGACCGCCCTTGATCGGAATTTATGGGCATGAAAATAGTTCATGCCACAAGGTACGATTTTCAGGTCGCAATTGGGGTTTCTAACCATAGCACCGAGCGCCATGATCGCTACACCGGCTTTCAGTGGTAGTAACTCAGTGCGATCGTGCGATCCTCCCTCAGGGAAAATTCCAACACAGCCACCCTCATCAAGTCTTTGAAACACTTCGTTGTAGACGGCACTTTGATCCACTTTTGGGGCAATGTTGTATGCAGACCCTGTCTCGCTCGTGAGGCATTCTAGAGCCTTGAGTCCCTTGAACTCTCTTTTAAGTGTCAATTGAGTATCATTCTCTATGCTCGCTATTTCGGCGGAGCCCGTCGTCTCACCCGGCAGCACGATCAGATACCCAGGCTTTGTCGATGTCATAAACTTTGTGCCCCGGCCAGACAGGGAGAAGGGATTCATCCTGTCGTCAAGATAGACTACACCTGAGCCTTTTACTTGCAAATCTTGTGCCCGACTGACAGATATCCCTCCCATAGCAGCAGCCACGGTCCCGATGAACTTGCGTCGCATAGACTTTTCCGCAATCAGAAAAGAAATTCGTCGTCCAGCTTCGAGTCGTAGTTGGCGCATGAGCAGAAGAGGATCGACGAACTACCAAATTAGCAACTAGCCATTCGAGAGAATAAGATATTACCTGATTTGCATGTGGAGCTGCGACGAATATGACAGCACTGCGCCTTGGTACTCTATACGATCCTCTGGTCTTGACTTCGCGAAAGAAGAGGTCAATGAGCACTGAACCTGTGAGCATGTATAACTCAAACTTCGCAGACAACCTACTGCTTAGTGACCACAGAACCAGGTCATATATCCATGGGACAACTTTGGCCTGCGACATCCTGAATGAAGCTTAGGGCTATCTGAAAGACTGCGGAAAATCGCCAACTCAGATTTTTGCTTTGAGCTGATCCGTGAAGCTTGTCGCACTAGTGGGATACATGGTTGTAATGCCTCTGGGTAGTGGTCTTATTCTAGAAGACAAGACTCGAAGTCTCTGAGCATCAGCCGCTCAGCAATAACATCTCGATACACCTCTCGATATGGGGTGCAGCGTTGTTAACCTACAGAGGTCTCCTACGAGAATCTATGTACGTTCTGGAGACAACGGCAAATCATGGGGTCGCAAGGTGTGGAAAAGGACAATTGCAGCGTCAACGTCGACGCACACAAAACGCGCGCGCTCTGGAGATGACCTGAATCACGTGCAGATCCCTGCTCCAACAAATTTCCACCTGCAGGTTAACATTCATCAACCTTGGAATACCGGTTTAGTCTTGATTTCAGCGGTTTCCAGATCCGGAAACGCATCCTTTCCCTCCTTCAGCATCTACGTCCCCAAGCCCTGTTCAGGTCGGTCGGCCTGGCATGAGCACGAATGAGCACAATCTCGCGATCGTTCTTCAGCCGGCCAATTACAAGCTAAGGAGCGGCTCGAGCAGTACCTTACCTTTAGTGCCAAGATAGTCTCGTCGTTCCAGGCAAGCTTGAGCTTTCCGACATCCATAGCTTTGAATCATCTCTTGTTACTGATTCGTTGCTTTCATTTATCACTTGCGAGTGAGATGCAGAGCTTATAGCTCTGGGCAGGTATAGCTACGTATACACAGCCATGGACATATGCACGTATACGCAGATGCATGAGAATGTGGTACGCCCGTCTCCAGGCCTAGGGCTTCCAGGTTTAATGCAATCGCCGCCTGCTGTGGCCATGGAGACGGAGCCTGGCTGCAGCCACAGAGACCAGCGTGTGCCCGCGCGCGGCTGAGCATCGGGGCTGCAAGGCAATGGAGACAACTTTGAATCTACTTGTTTGGACGATGCAGACCCTTGGCATTGCATGCTGTTCATCCTTGTGCCAGTACATACAACACAACCTCCTGCAGTGTTTCCAAATTCCCTTATTCATTAATGCGAGCATCTACACAGGTCCGCCAATGCTGTTCATTCAGTCTGCCGAAGACGAACACTGCGCAGCTCTCTAGCCAATGAGCCAATGAGGGACGTATCCCGAAGATCTGGCTACCAACCTACTCATCATTAATAACTTTCGACTCGAGCCCTTACTGACAGGCTTCGGACCATGCCACGATTCATCCGCTTTGTTGTGGCATCGACGTTGATCCTCTTCTTGCTCTATGTATTCTATCCTAGCTCCGTGGAGCCCATCATACCTGCCAATGTTGCCAAAGACAAAATCGTGAAGGCAACCAACACCAAATCAGACACTGTTACTACGCCCGTACGATCTGTCGTTAATACAAACAGTAAAACGAATGGCAAGACAAGCGATAAAACTATTCAAAGCTCCTCAAATGGAGGTGAAAATTCCAGTGGGCAGACATTGGGAACCCGGTTGGCAAGTGCATTTCCTTACAACGTCGATGCCGTCTTCCCTGGCTTTATCTGGCAAACGTGGAAAACAACTCCTACAGACCCAGATTTCCAATTTAGGGAGCCTGAAGCATCGTGGACAGAACATCATCCTGGATATATACACGAAGTAAGTCCACATGCAGTGTCTCGAATCACATGTTGTGTGAAGTGACATGACTGGTCAAGCATACTACTTACCTCCCAGGTTATAACAGACGATATTGCTTCCCGACTTATTCATCATCTCTATGCTGATATACCTGAAGTCTGTGAAGCATATGATGTTTTGCCAAAAGCAATCTTGAAAGCTGATTTCTTTCGCTACCTGATTCTGTTCGCTCGTGGTGGAATCTACTCAGATATTGATACACAGGTGATTCGTCCAGCATGGGAATGGGTTCCAAAGGACTTGGTGTCTGAGAAATATGGACTCATTATTGGTATTGAGGCTGATCCGGATCGACCTGATTGGGCTCAGTGGTATTCTCGTCGTGTGCAATTTTGTCAATGGACAATGAGGTCGAAACCTGGTCATCCGGCACTCATCGAAGTCATCACACACCTGGTCGAGAAGACCATGGCCATGAAGCATGCCAATACACTCACAAGTGATGGTCTTGAGAGTATAGTCGAATGGACTGGCCCAGCAATGTGGACTGATGCAATCTTCCGATATATGAATGCTCCTCTCAGAGATGCTGCATCAGGTCCAATTCTCGAGGAGTATAGCTGGAAAAATTTGACAGGCATGACAGAGGCACGACTGATTCGCGATATTGTGGTATTGCCTATTACTGGCTTCTCCCCCGGACAGGGCCATATGGGATCAGAGGACTTTACAGACGAACACGCAATGGTCAAGCACGATTTTGAGGGTTCGTGGAAACCAGAATCGGAAAGAATGGTCAGTGCCGATTAGTGCTCTGTTCGTGCGGACTTGTCAAGACTATAAGTTGTGGCAATGAGAATTGGCCACTACATGGCAGCAATTAATCCATCATTGAGCGGCCCTGACGGCAGCATGCTTGCAATGCTCAAGTTTGCACAGCTTTGGGCGGCATCATGAAAACGGGGTGACAACGCGATGTGGATACCTAATATCGCGCGAGCCTCTAATTTTCGTCACAAGCTCGTCACAGGCTCGGTACTCCAGCGACTACAATGAATGATGGTCTTGACAGTCGTATCACTCGATGCACATGCACGATTTTGTGTTTGGACGAGCCACACAAGAACCAAATTCTGCTTGCTGATGCTTGCTGTATTAGAAAGAACAATTACAAAGGACTTTTTCCAAGCTTGCAGATGACCGCATGTTATAAACGAGATGAGAAGTGGAAGTATGCCCAGGCAGCGCACAATCGAAGCTCACTTTGTGTCAACTCGGTATGAGACAGGCAATAAATAATAAGACACGGCATGATCTCGAAACTCTCCCAGGGAGAAGACGAGGATAGGCGAGCAGGAATTGCACGACATGGACGGTCGGCATTGTACGGCTGGCAAAATGGTTTAAGAGGTATGAAAGCTTTACTGAACGACTACTAGCTATAGCCAGCTATAGCCAGCGATAGCTGGGAACGCCCAGGCACACAACAATGGATGAAAGTTGTGTGGCCGGTAAAAGTTGACTTGCGGCTCATGAGCTGCTGGCACTGCAGCAGAAGAATGAAATGCTAAAAATGGCAACAGAACTGTGTGTCTTTCCTGAGTTGGGGTTCATGCAAGGGATGTGGGTATTTCCCTGTCCACCGGTCCAATGAGAAGCGGCCCCTTGCGTGCAGCGGCTTGCTGCACGAGCTGCCCAGGTGCCTAAACAGGAAAGCGGCGGGAGCATGTGCACCCTTCCTGCTTCTTTCCAGCTGCGGGCGAGATCCTTTCACAAGCCCCAGTTCTGTGGTGGTTTCTTGCTCCTCCTCCTGCCAAGCAGCTGCCCACCCTCCGCTCTCCTCTCCTCGCGCCTTGTCCTGTGGTCTCCCATTCTGCATAGGTACACAACCATCACAATAACTCTCCGAGCACTTTTTGTAGTCTCAGCTGGTAAAATCGTGTTTGCGCCGTCTGCTTTACTTTGCAAGATCTTTCGAGCAACGCAATCATTTTCCTTCTCAGTCAGTCTTACTGAGCAACACATACCGATCCACGCTCGTTAACATACAAGGATGAAGGCTTTGATTTTAGTGTAAGTCTGCTCAAAGTGCATCATGGCAGTCAGCTCATGTGATGCAGTGGAGGATTCGGCACCCGTCTCAGGCCGCTCACCTTGACCTTGCCGAAGCCTTTGGTTGAATTTGGCAACAAACCAATGATCGAACATCAAGTAGAGGCTCTTGCTGAGGCTGGTGTCACGGATATCGTTCTTGCAGTCAACTACAGACCCGAAATCATGGTTGCAGCACTCAAGAAGTTCGAAGAGAGATACAACGTCAAGATCACTTTCAGTGTCGAGACTGAACCTCTGGGGACCGCCGGACCCCTGGCGCTGGCACGAGAGATCTTGGGCAAGGACGACAGTCCTTTCTTCGTGCTCAATTCCGATGTCATCTGTGACTATCCATTCCGCAAATTGGCTAGCTTCCACCAAGATCATGGATGCGAAGGTACAATCATCGTCACCAAGGTGGACGAACCTTCAAAGTATGGAGTTGTGGTACACAAGGCCGACTCTACTGTCATTGATCGTTTCGTGGAAAAGCCGGTGGAATTCGTTGGCAACAGGATCAACGCTGGTATCTACATCTTCAACCCTTCCGTCCTGAACAGAATCGAAGCCAGACCAACCTCCATCGAAAAGGAGACTTTCCCAGCCATGGTCGCTGACTCACAATTACACACCTTTGACCTCGAGGGCTTCTGGATGGACGTCGGCCAGCCAAAGGACTTCCTCTCGGGCACTTGTCTCTACCTCACCTCCCTATCGAAACGTGCCGCGGACAAACTTTCGAAAGAGTCTTTCGTCTATGGAGGCAACGTCTTGGTCGATCCATCAGCCACCATTGGAAAGAACTGCAGAATTGGACCCAATGTAGTGATTGGACCCAATGTGCGTGTCGGCGATGGGGTGCGTCTGCAGCGATGTGTGCTGCTTGATGGATCCACCGTCAAGGATCACGCCTGGGTCAAGTCTTCCATCGTAGGCTGGAATTCAACCCTCGGCCGATGGTCTCGACTCGAAAACATTTGTGTGCTTGGGGACGATGTCACTGTCAAGGACGAAGTTTACATGGTAAGCATTTTACCCCGCTGTCGGGACCCAAGCCAGAATATACTAACCATGACAGAACGGAGGATCAGTGCTTCCACACAAGACGATTGGCGCGAACGTGGAGACACCGCAGATCATCATGTAACTTTGGGCATGGATTAGCGGGCGAGCTAGGTACAATAGAAAAATGGGGGCGGGATTATCTGGAGCGGGATGTAGTGCAACTGTATCTTAACGGGGAATCTTTCCATTACCATGTACAACGTTGTGTTGTTGTAGGTAGCTAGTGGATGTGTTGGAGGAACCCATTCGATTCGACCCCATACTAACCTTGGAAGCCAGCACGCGACTCCAAAGCGATCTCCCGGGGGAAGCGGTGGGTGGCGCCTTTTGTGGAGAGCATTTCATCAGCGCTTCTGCTGCACCTTTTTCCACTTCAGACAGGTAAAAGTAGATTCTATACCGTCTTGTTCTCAATCCTTTTGTAGCACCTACTCCTGTACAAACACACTCCCTACAAATACGAGGCTTGTACAAACTCATTCGTCTGCCCGACATGAACACAGCTTCAACAGATGCCCGGGCCACAGCCGATGAATTGCAAGATCTCTTGACTTCCTTTCAAGGACAATTTCTACCTTGGATCGCACATGCAGACCATGCAGAGTCCAAAGTACTCGACCACTACTCTGCACAAGATCTGAAGCCCAAGTTGGCTCTATCGTGTCCGGAAAGACCATGCGGCAAGGATGCCTTGCTCGACATACTTGCCAAGACTCTCAAGTACTCTGCAAACACATGGAATCCTGGTTTTATGGACAAGCTTTTTGCATCTACGAATCCGATTGGCGTCATTTCTGAACTGCTTCTAGCCGTCCTCAACACGAATGGACACGTCTTTCATGTCTCGCCCGTCTTGACGCTGATGGAGTTGGAGACCTCAAGGGCAATGGCGCAATTGTTTGGCTATACCGGCGAGCACTGTGGAGGTCTGACCCTGCCCGGTGGTTCACAATCAAATACACTATCCATCGTCACTGCTAGGACGACTTTGTATCCAGAGACCAAGGAAGAAGGTTGTGGCAAGTACAAGTTTGTCATGTTTACCTCCAAGCATGGCCACTACTCTGTCGAAAAGGCAGCAATCATGTTGGGTCTAGGTAGGAATTCAGTGGTGTCGATAGACATTGATGACGGCGGTCGAATCAAGCCAGAGTCTCTAGAGAACGCTGTCATTCAGGCAAAAGCTGACGGCAAGACTCCTTTCTATGTGAATGCCACTGCGGGTACGACAGTCTTTGGATCATTCGACCCTTTTGTAGAGATCAGTGCAATCTGTAAGAGGCACAACCTGTGGATGCACATCGATGGAAGCTGGGGAGGTGGAGTGGCCTTCTCCAACAAGTATAAGCACTTGCTTGAAGGTAGTCATCTGGCAGACTCGATCACAATCAATCCGCACAAGATGCTGGGCGTGCCCTTGCAGTGCTCATTCCTCCTTGCACCCGATGCACGAATATTTCAGAGAGCAAACAGTCTCAAGGCAGGCTATCTCTTCCATGGCGACAACGAAGGTTTCGATCTGGGAGACTCTACCATGGGTTGTGGGCGCCGACCAGATGCCGTCAAGATGTTCTTGGGTTGGAACTGGTATGGCAGGGAGGGCTACGAGCAACGAGTCAACCATGCCTATGAAATGGCAGGCCTTCTCGCCACGAAGATTGCCAAGAGTCCAAAATTCACATTGGTGTCGAGCAACCCACCTCCCTGCCTACAAGTCTGCTTCTACTACCACTCAGATCCGCAAGCTAGTCGCGAAGACTCGGCGGTCAATACAAAGACGACGAGGCGCATTGCTGGCGCGCTGGACCACCAAGGCCGGTTCTTGGTCGACTATGCCCCTGGTCCACATGGCGAGTTCTTCCGGGCAGTGCTCAACTCACCAAATCAGAATGAAGACACGCTTGATGAGCTCGTCAGTAGCATCGAGAAGCTTGCTAATCAGGCGAATGGAGCCTAGAATGTTGCATATTTTGTACCGATCATCTCACTACTAGGGCTATGGATTAGGTGTTGCCGAATAACTTCGGCGCAATAGAGGGCTACATGTACAAAGCAGTCAGGTTCAAGCATGGGTCGTGAAAGCATGTAGCATGAGTTATGTATACCATAGAGTCTGCCCCATGGTGGACATTGTAGAGTAGCGTGCGTGCACTAAACATGCGGCGCCGTAGACAGGTGACTGCAATGCGATTCATTAGCCTGTTTCAGAGACTGGTTTGAGTTAAAGTTGCCCGCGAAAAAATCCCTGCTTGACATTTAAAGGGGCAATCAAAGGACATGGCAATGCTGTACCGTGGATCATGATGGCCGACGAGAGCCCATCCAGCGTGACCTGGAAGTCTGGTCCGCATTTACGAAAGACGCAACAGAGGCAGACTCTCCTGTACTTCTCGAAAGGTAGTTACCAGTACCGAGCCTAGCTGCAGGTCAACATACACACCGCGGCCACGACTCGAGCTTCTGCTCAAACTTCAATAGTAGTCTGAGCTGATCACCAGCATAAATTCCCGGCTGGACCAGAGGAACAACACGATGCCTCAGCAGAAGCCAGTAGATTCCGAAGCAGGAACAGAGCCGACCTCAGTAGCTACCGATGAGAAGGAATGCCTCAATCCACCGGCGGTCAATCCCAGAGCATCCTTTCGCCGCTCAATATCGAGTCTGACGAGGTCAAAGTCGGTCGGTCACCGGGCGTCGAGAATGAGCTTGCGACCGAACATGACAAACATCAGAAACAGACTCTCGCAAATCTTCGTCTCTGGCGATAGTTCGAATTATGCCTTTGATGCCACGGCACCATATAGCTCCGACTCTAACCTCCCCATCGATCTGCTCAAGAGTGGCAAACCCGATCCGTACTGGCGTCCACTGCCATTCATCCTGGACGAGGCGGATGAAAAGTTGCTCCAATTCGTCAAGAATGAAAAAGACCTCATCGACGTCGTCTGCGAGACGACCGTGATATACCACACCAATCTACCCACCCTGCACAAGGCGACTAAATCCAACATGCCCAACCACATTGAAATCATTGCGCCTACATCACAAGCGTCGTCGCAGCAGGTGGCACACAATAGTGCATACGTCTCGCGCATCAACAACGAAGTCGTGCTTGAGCTCAAGGGCCTCGAGCCCGTCAAGTTTTACCGTGCCAAGCCCGATTGTCTGTTTCCAGTCGACTGTTTCACCGCGAAAAAGGCCGCCAACCGCAACCTCTTTTCGAATGTTGACAGGGAGAAGGACCTCACCATCGATTACGCGTGGAAGCACACCTCCATGGTCGGCAAGGGCGGTCTGAAATTGGTGGATCTGCGCGACAACGAGATCCTCGCGTATTACATTCCCACCGCGGTCGGCAAGTCCTTTGCCAAGGTTCGTCTGCAGGGTTCCGGGCTCGCGAGTCAACGGCTGGTGGTGTCTACCATTATCGCACTCAAGTATCGCTCCCTTTTGCGCGAAAAGTCCAACAAGACTAGTACTTTGACGACGACTCCTACGACGACAAAGACGCTGCCGTCGACGCCGTCAGTGGCGCCCAAGTCTGTGGCCAGCACGAAGCCAAGCGAGACTGAGACTGCGTGCGATGTTCCCGTCACAAGATGACCATCGTTTCCATAGTCATATTTGTCCCAGTTGTAGGAACATCATCATCTAGTATAATCCTGGGCTCATGTTCATCCTTACCTTGTTGCCTCAAGTCCCTCGGATGGAGAGCTGCAGCATTTTGCCTTCACTTCCTTCGTAGAATTAAATTTGAGGCTGGTGAGAGGTTATGTGGGGCCGCATTTGGCGAGCTTTCGTCATCATTTTCGTTCGATAGCCTCGACAAAGACTCGTTTTTTGCCTTCCCTTTGTACCGACACCGCTTGGGATACCTTTCCATCTATATTCGATCCGAGATCTCTTGCAAAATTCTCAAGAACGACAGCAAATTTGTTGGAGTGAGGGGTGGAAAAGATCATGGTCTCTCGGCGTGCACGAAAAAGTTCCTTAATCACTCCTACGACCGACCACTCGGACTCGACAGCATCTGCATCATCATCTGGATCTACCACTACACCCACGAGCACGTCTCCTCACGCGGACAATTCGACGCTGTATAATCTCTACTTGTTGGGCCGCATTCCATTCACATTAGAGGCGCCGCTGTGGTGCGTGTTGGGCTCGACCATCTACTACACGCAACACGAAGGCACGCTTGACCTCTGGGCATTGACTCTATCGACGGGTCTGGTCTTGTTGACAAACGTCTCGATCAACTATGCGAACGAGTACTTTGACTATGAGGCGGACGCGATCGTGGCTGAACGGGCGGATGGGGCGGCGAGTCATGGAGGCAGTAAAATGTTGATTGATGGAACGTTTGAGCGTAACGTGGCAATCTACTGTGCTGCGGCGGTGCAGGTGTTTATTTTGGGATGTATATGGGCTTCGAGACACTTCGAGGCCGAAGGGAGTTCGTTGCAAGGTGTGGTGCTGTGGTTTGGTGTTTCGGCCATGGTGGCGGCGCAGCAGTACGTCGGTCCTCCGCTGCGATTACATTACAATGGCGGCGGTGAAATCATCTCGAGTGCTGAAATCGCACCTGGTCCGGTGCTGTACGGTTTCCTGTCGCAGTGCACGCATGCCGCGCGACGCGGGCTTTCCGTGCAGGAAGCGTGGCATGCCACTGGCCCGGCACTGCGTCTCTTTCTCGCGTGGAGCTTTGCGTACGAGTTGGCGCGGATATTCATGATGCACGCGGCCGACATCACGGAGGACCGCATCGCGCACAAACACACGCTGGTCTCGGCGCTCGGATTCGTGCGTACGAAAGCACTCTACCGATTCACCGTCGCCGTCGCCGCATTGCTCGGTTGGATGCTCATCTTGCGGTTTCCCAGGACAATGTACCTCTTAGTCCCAGTCGCGTGCTACGCCCTTCCCATCGCATTTCACGTCGATCGCGCACTCGAGACGCTCGCCGCATGTGAACGAAACGGCACAAAAGTACAGACCAAAGGGTTCGTCTTTGTCCCGCCCTTGGTCTCACTGCAGACCCTCCTCACCCCACTCATACTCACCTGCATCATGCTCACTGTCGGCGATTGTCTCAAATGATATCATGCCCCGATGAGGCGAAATAGCATTGGACTCTGCCATGTAGAATAGTATAGAAGAGGTCGAAAATAATCACAAAAAGGTGAAAGAGAGGATACAATTCGCATGATGTATTCTATTTATAACAATCGTTCCCGCTGTACAGTATCCTCATCATCGACATCATCCACCACGGTCGTCTTGTGCATGGGCTCCATCACCTCGCTCGAAGACGGTTTCGCCGCGTCCGTGACGGCCGGCTGATCCGGAATCCCGTAGAGATATGTGGCGAGCAAGACGACGAGTGCGCCGAGGACAAAGTTTTGCGTGAGTACAAAGTCGAAGAAGTGAATGGAAGCGATGGCCGAGATGAGGATGGAGACCGATGTGGCAAAGTTCTTCATGATGTTGTCGGCATAGGCGACACAGAGGGCGACAATCAGTCCACCCGCGGCCTGGGCCACAATGGCCGCCCACACGACGGGATTGTACCCGTAAAAGAAACCCTTCTCCAAAATGACCGCGCCGTCCTTCCACATCACGCCCACAAAGAGCGCGGGAAAGATGGAGAAGAAGGAGAGCTGGAGGTTCAGTGCCCAGAGTGAGTTTTTGGAACCCTTCAGCACTTTTTCAAAGTAGACGCCCGCCAGGCCCGAGATGGTGCACGCGCACACCACGGCCAATAGACCAATCTCGCGATTCATGCTCGAGTCTGTCGTGGCCGCTTTAAGTTCTGCAGAACCCGTCCTGCTCGGCATCTGCACCAGCGCTATGCCACCCGTCAAGAGGACGAGGGATGTCCATTTCAGCAGGGACAGTTGACGACGCAGCATGGTGACGGAAAATATGGCGGTCGTGATGATCTTGAGTTGATAGGTGACTTGGAAGGTGGCAGCATCGAGGTTGGACACGGCAATGTACTGTAGATTATTCTGTAGCTAGGCAAGAAATATCAGCAATTGATCCTTGTTTTCGAACATGATGAGGCACTTACCGTGTATAGCGCTGCAGGTATCGTCAATTTCCAGGCGTCCTTGGTGAATGCCGCACCAAATACCTGGACGACAGTCAAGTCCGATCCGTGTGTCTTTTTCTGATCACGGTAAAACAAGACTATGCAAATGACCAGCTTGAGCACCTCGTTCATGAGCACCGCCGTGGATGCCAGGTATCGCTCCTTCGTGTACTCTGGCATGACGCGAGAGTAATGCATGATGAGAATCAAGGCACTGTTTTGCACCGTGAGGGTGACGAGACTGATGTATCGCAAGGGTATTCCGCCCCATGTCGGTATGCTATTGTCTTGCATCTTGGACGATCCTGATGGCCCTGCTGATTCACGCGATATGGAGCCGGATCGTCGCCCACCTTGTCCTACTCGCTGATGAATGGCGAAGGATGCTCGATCTATAGGGTCTTGGATCTGGCTTGAAAAGCGTGGATAGGACCTTCTCTATCGCTCGAGGAGGACCGAGGAGCCGTGTCCCAGGTATGAGGTGCTAGCGCGAAAAGATCGTTTCGCGCTTTTGGAAATTGCTTGTGTATCGTGCGTCCGGTAGAGTGACACTACAGGACTTCGTTGTAACTCTCGACTCGAGAGACCAGCAGTACAGTGAAGTGAGTCCGCTGTATGACTCGGGTCTTTCCACGACAGAGCTGCTGCTGAGGAGTACTGTGTAAACGGCACAAAGGATATTGTCCCTTAAAAAGCGCTCGAGGGCCACCCAAAGGTTCAGAATGGCGCGCGGGAAGTGGGCACCGGTAAGCGAGGAGATTCGCGGGCGGAGATGAAGAAGCGCTGCAGCCATCTGGCAACACTTTGCTTCATGGCCTGTCTACCTAGGCCTGCCTAACCTCCTTGATACATCAAGTTCTTCTCTGGTCAACGGGTCTCCTTTGCAGTCACATACGCGGTCGGTGCCACCCAGAAATACACACATTGGGAATTCGCGCCTTTGCTGCGCATGGACTGTGAGCATATGGCACAAGCACATAGCACTGAAGTGCAGTTTATGTTTACTCAAATCACTCATAACTTTTCTTCATGTCATCAATATCATAAGCTGCACGGTGAAGTCGCTAGATCGCACCGTTCTGTTACTGCTCTATATTACCTTTTCTTCCTTCCTTACTCTTGCACTGGCACTGAAACTGACGAGTGTGTGTATGCCTCACGCTTCCTCGTCATGGCGCGCCCACACTCGCAATTCTCTCCACACGCGTGTTGCAAACTTGTTTTGAGCGCGTGAACGTACGCTAAATTTGTAATTCTCATCTGCAATCATGCGGCCGCGGCAGTTTCCTCCACATGGGTGGCCCGGGGGTTGAACTTGCCGTCCGGCTCGAGGTATCCCACCCGATCGTAGTGCGTCTTGGCTCGTACGTAGGGGTCCAGCTTCCAGTAGTCCCGTTCCAGTGCTTTCGCACAGTCTTCCCTCCGCTCTATTCCACCGGCGTCCAATTGCCGCAAGAACCACTTCTTCGTCAACATCTCAAACTGGTCATATAGCTTGCTTCGATCCGCCAGCAACTTGTCCCTTGAGACTGTGTCCTTCATGAGATCGTTCTCATTTGGTGATGGCTCGACGTACTCGTACTCCCAATCTCGAGGTCCTCCAAGCTCTTTGATGATGTCTGCACCAGGCAGGAACGTCTCCAGCTCGGCAGTCGAGTTGGCAAAGCGGATCTTGTTGGCAACTACAGGGTCGAGAAGTCCCTTGACTACGGACCACACGGGCCTGAAGAACCACGGTGCTCCGTAAATGCAGCAGACGCCAAGTGACTCTGGATAGTGAGCCTCGAAGCATTTGATGATGAAGCGCACAGGTGTAAGATCCATGTATTTGGCTTCGATATTGCTCAGATCGAAGATGATCGAAGCCGTGTCAACAGGCCCTCTAAGCATCAACCGAGCAGTCTCCATGATGTAAACCGTATAGCATTCCATCACGCGGGCAGTCTGTTCGGCGGGTCGGTGTAGTCGTGAACGAACGATACAGACGGGTCTACCATCATTGTCGGTTCCATGGATGATGGACTTGCCTTTGCGGATCTGCAGGATGAATTGATCGTCTCCATCTTGAATAGCTCCCAGTTCACCACCACGCATAATCTTCTCCACGTTCATCTCTTTTCCGCGCCAGTGCATTGTGGACACCATCATTATCAAAGCCTTCTGCACATCCCATTTTCTCGCACGCAAGAATCTGAGCAGGAGACCATCCGGATGATCGGCCTTGACCATGGACCAGAATTGGTCCCTCAGTTCCTGCGGCGTCTGAGTAGCCAAGGCCTCCCTGAATTCGCTGGATTGCGAGTACTTGTCCACCTCGTCTTTTGTACTGCCCTGACTGGCGAGCGAGGTGGCAGAAGGAGTCATTCTCAGAGAAGTCTCCGAAATGTCCGAAGCATCTGACTTGGTTCGCGTGAGCATTCTAGTGAGCCGACCACGTTTTTTTGGTGCTGGACTCGTCCCCGGAACCTGGAGTGTATCGGTCGAGCCAGTCGCATCCGAACCTTCGACTTCGTTTTCCACATTTGCAAGGTCTGCTGTAGCCGTCTTACCAAAGACTTTCAGAGTGGCTGCCCACATCTCCTTCAGCTTACCCTCTTGTTCGGCAGTTAAATTGCCTGGACGTCCTTCCTGATTCAACATGGAAAGCAATTTATTCTCGTAACTCTTAGCCTTATTGGATATCGGAGGAATGATGTCCTCGAGACGAACTTGTGTTTGTAGCTTCACAACGTATACAGATGAGAAAAGTGTCGAATAGTATACGGATCTCCTTAGCATCCAACTGCAAACAGCTTGTGCAAGTCGTTGTCAACTGATTCTACAATCGATGTTCGCCGCGTGACAGGAATAACCTAGCTTCCCGAGCACTCGAGCATCGAGGAGTCTCGAGGGTGATGCCGGTTTATGATGCAGTAAGAGCACTCAAAGAAACCAGCGTCAGTGGCAGCTGGCTGCAAGAACGGGGCACGAGCCTCATTTCGTTGTGCTCACATGCTTTCCGCGGTTGAGCGCGCGCGCGGGAGCCGCACTCTCCGTGTCTCCGTGTCTCCGTGCCATTCGATGATGCTTCTATTTCAAGTTTGTGCTTTGACGCTCAACTTCATACGCGGTTTGTCTTATCAACAAGGACAGGCTGGCACGGAGGACTACAGAAGTGGCAGTAATTAGACACACAATCTGACATCACACCATCATCGTGCTCGAACACAGACCGCCGCTCACCTGATCAAGACCTCATTCATCAGCGGCTATAACGCTCTGTGCAAGGAATGTCATTCTCTCAATTTAGCAACTCGATTGCATTCAACTTCAAGACATTTGTCGAATTCTTCGGCAAACAATTAGATCCCGACTTTGTCTACGAACCGAACTTCAGTCCCCGAAATTACTTTGCTCAGTATGGTGTCAAAGACTACATCCGAGTGGTCATTATCGTTGGTGCGTATGCGCTCATCATACGTCCTTTGATGGAGAAGGGCATGCAAAAGCTGAAGGATCGCGCGACCGAGAAAGGTCAGGGGCCCCAGCCCATACCCGTGGACTTGCCTGTCTGGCAGGGCAAAAAGGCAGAGGCAGAGGACGAAGATCTGGACTGGGGTGCCAGACTCAGGCGGAGAGCTCGAGAAGCACAGGCGAAGCAGGACGCCGAGGCTGAGGATACAGAGATGCTGGACAGCGAACTGGACAAGTACCTGGATTAAGGTATAGGCTGCTACCAGATGTGTCTATGCAATCTTTTTTATCGTAATCGATCATCTGTAGATGCTTCACCATTAGATGCTACTACCGCTGTTGGTGCGTATCAGGATGTTTCTTCAGCAGGCACGTCCTCGATATTCTCGAGACCAAAGAGGGTTCTACTCGTCAGACTCAAAGAGCTTGCCACGCATTTCGATTGTCATTTTTACCTCAATCAAATCAACATGACAACACAGACATTGGATGCGTATCGTCATCGATTGCTGATGGAACTTCAACCAAGAAGTCATCCCACAAAACTCACATAGAAAGACATAAGAGGAATCAAGCAAGATTAATTATTGCAAGACTAAGCACTCTTTTGTGACAGCCAGCTGGCAACTAGTAGACTCTAGCACTCCGCACAATCCCTGCAGACTGTCAAAGAGTCCACTTCCTCGTGGCGTCCTCACTCTGCGACACTGTCGGGGTAGATGTAGAACGCGATAGCGATAATGATGTACGTGGCCATCAGTTGTGCTCCTTCTAGCCAGTTTGATTTTCCGTCCTGAAGCAAATAATTGACAACGAGCACTGCGACGAACAACGTGATCGTCTCGAAAGACTTGAAGTAGAGGGTCATAGGTTGACCAATAGCCCAACCAAGCACGACCAGGAACGGTGTCATGAAGATGGATATCTGGATGGCGGATCCCAGACTGACTCCAATAGCCAGATCCATTTTACCTGGTAGTGTTAGCATCATATAGATAGTGATCTGGAAATGTTGACCCACCATTAACTGAGCAGACAACGGCAGTGACATGTTCAGCTGCGTTGCCGACAATCGGTATCAGAATAAGTCCCACAAACGTTTTACTGATGCCGGTCTCAGACACAATTTCATCAATTGATCCAACCAAAAAGTCAGCACAAAAAGCGACAATCACCGTGACTATCACTAGCATAGCACCTGCTGTGTAAGGAGAAATCTTGGCCTCTTCATCTTCGTTCTCGTTGGCCTCATCGAAGAAGCTGGCATGGGTCTTGAGCTGGAAGAACAAATACAAGCAATAGATGACTAAAAGAATGACTGCTGTGCCACGACTGAGGAAGAGGATCTCCGAGTCTAGATTTTGACTGTTTGGCACTGCGAGGTGAAATGCGGCTGGAAGCAGAAGTGAGGTCGTGCCCACTGCCATGAGTGAAGACATAGTCTGAGCAACAGTCATGTTGAATTCCTGCTCTTGGTAGTAGAAACCGCCTGCTGCGAAGCACATTCCAAGAACAAGTAAGATGTTTGACAGAATTGAACCGAGCATGCTAGCCTGCACGATACGAAGCTCACCTTTGGTAAGAGCAATAACGGAGACGATTAATTCCACAGCATTACCGAACGAGGCATTGAGCAGTCCTCCCAAAGACTGTCCAACCTGCAATGCGAGTTCTTCAGTCGCGAATGAAAGTAATGAAGCCAAAGGTATTATTGCGAAAAAGTTCAGCGTGAAACGAGCCGCCGGCGACCAATGGAGCAATTCCGCGAGGATACCCAGCGGAACAAAGACGAGAAGTACATTTACATAGTTCTGGAAGAAGATGACCCGTGTAGCTTCCTTGACGTTGGCCATCATAGGACTGTTGCCATCGTTCGAGCTATTCAGCAGTCCGCTTCGCTCTCCGATAGCTTCGTTCGCCCTTGCGACACCCATAGAAACACTTCGTTTTGCGCTCTTTAGACCAAGCATGATCTAAGACAGCGTATGTGGGAGCAACAGAAGTATCGATTCTATGATGTAGTCGTCAAGAACAAGCTTTCAAGGCAGGCCTCGTTCGGAGCGCCGAGTAGCGGAGAGGCTGTGGTCAGTGACCAAGCCCTGGACGTTGTTGGCCATGGCAGACGCAACGGGAATTACCAAGGACCTCGATGCCCACCTGGGCACCTGGGCAGGTGGTGTAGTGGCCCGTCATGGGGCTGAGCAGCTGTCACTTCCAAGGTTGCTCCGGATTCTCGCCCTTGCGAGCTGAACCCTGGAGCCCATTCCAAGGTTCACCAGGGCACTTCCTAGCCGCCTACTGATCACTCCAAGCTGGGATGATCACTTCAAGTGCTGATCATTCCAGCACGATCACTTGGAATGCTTTAGCCTGACTCGAGCTCAGACAGAGCAGGCTTAGGTAGCATGTACTACTTCTGAGACAACCTCACTTCTGCCCAAGGCAGCGACGTTTCTCGCATGTACCGTACTAGGAATCCAAGATCTGGTGGTTCTGCCGGACGATACGGTGCTCGGCAACGTAGACACCTGAACCAGGTGATTGAGGATTCAAAGTGGCATCTCACATCCTAACACTGGTCAGAACACAGATTCTCGATCGCAGTCCAGCGGCGATGATGTGAACATTTCTATCATGGATACGTCCTTGATCGAGACTCAGGCCTTGCCGGAACCATATGATCGTATATTCTCACGCTATTCTCACTTCAATCCAGTACAATCGGCGTCTTTTGATACAGTCTTCCAATCTGTAGTACAATCAAACCCTGGAAAATGATGCTCTAATTGCTAAAGGATGATAACGTCGTGATAGCTTCACCGACTGGCTCCGGCAAGACCGTTCTATTTGAGCTGGCAATTTGCCGGTTGTTGTACAACAACCATGGTGCAGGAAACAAAATCATTTACATGGTGAGCTTGGATTCTGCTCTTTGCTTCCAGACACCTCTGATATGGCCTTGGCTCCTACAAAGGCTCTTTGTAGTGAGAGATTGAGAGACTGGAGTTCGAGGTTCGGCCAACTCGACCTGAGATGTGGAGAATTGACAGTAAGTGGTTATTTATGCTCGTCATTTCGCTCACAATCTCGAGGGAGATACGAATCATGCTGACCTCCCTGTCGTGAAGGAAAGTGATATTATTATCACAACTCCAGAGAAATGGGACTCAATCAGTCGTAGGTGGCGTGACTCGCGCAACCTAGTCCAAATGATTCGACTCTTTCTTATCGATGAAGTTTGGAAACCTCCGAACGGAATTGCTCGTAACTGACATGAACGAGGTTCACATGCTGAAGGAAAAGCGTGGCGCCATTCTGGAAGTCGTTGTATCTCGCATGAAACAGATCAAGGCAGATCTGCGCTTCATAGCACTTTCCGCAACAGTGCCAAATATTGAAGATGTTGCAAGGCATGGTTTTGGTGATTGACTGGTGGAAGTCTGACCACGTCGTAGTTGGATCGGACGATCTGTACACGAGGCTCATTTGCCTGCTCGAGCTCTTACTTTCGGTGAAAGATATCGTCCAGTCCAGATTCAGAAATTTGTCTATGGCTTTGCCAAATCCGAAAAGATGAATGATTTCGCATTCGATGCACTTTTGACGAAGCAGTGAGGTGATTTCGAGCGATGTGCCAAGACATCTAATGGCTCAGGGTCTTTAGTGTGATTCAGAAACATGCAAACACGAAGCCAACCATCATTTTTTGTGCGACCAGAAAGGACACTAGCAAATGCGCCAAGGAGATAGCAAAGGCATATTCAGAGTCGGATAAGTCCGCGTGGACAGTACCGAACCCAATAAGTTCCATACTCAAGGATAAAGAGCTAAGTGAGCTTGTGCCTCTAGGAGTTGCCTTTCATCATGCAGGTTTAGACATGGCTGATAGATATGCTATCGAGAAATTGTTCCTTGCTGGTAAGATTTCAGTCATCACGGCCACCTCTACGCTCGCGGTTGGCGTGAATCTGCCAGCACACTTAGTAGTACTGAAGAACACTTTGACATATGTTGGTGGGTCCTTTGAAGAGTATTCAGACCTAGAGATCCTGCAGATGAGTATTGTCCTTGTCAGTGCCTCGAACTCTTGTGCTGACGGTTACAGTTGGCAGAGCTGGTCGGCCACAATTCGATGACTCAGGCACAGCAGTCATACTCACGGAGCAAGCAAAAGTTTCTGGCTACGAAAATCTTGTTTCAGGCACAGATACTTTAGAATCGAAATTGCACGACAACCTCCTTGAGCACATCAACGCCGAGATCGGCCTTGGCACGTTCAAGGATGTTGCAGGAGCTATTCACTGGCTTAAAAGCACATTTTTGTATGTCAGAATCAAAGACAACCCGACACACTATCAAGTGCAAGGATTGAGTCTGAGTGTGGACGAGTATCTGGAAATGCTTTGCGAAAAAGACATATCTCTCCTCAAGCAGCACGATCTCATCAAAGCAGATGGTCAGAGTATCAGGATCACCGCATTCGGGGAAGCAATGGCAAAGTACTATGTTCGTTTTGTGACAAGTATGCAGGCGTGTCATGACTAGCACAAACACTAATGGGAAATAGTGTGTCACATTCTCGAACTTCCGGTCAAGCCTTCAGCGGAAGAAATACTTATTGCTGTTTGCAAAGCGGAGGAACTTACTGTCCATCGCTTTCGATCCGGAGAAAAGCCGTTCTACAATGAGCTCAAGAAGAACGATGCTTTTAGATATACCTTTCAAGAAAGAACCGAGGAGATATGGCAAAAGATTATGTTACTAGCACAGCTCGATATGTGCAGTATTGACTTGGCCACGCTTAAGGAGAAACACAGAGACGTCCTTAATAATATCGCTATACACAAAGCCTCCATTCGACTACAGCTGCTACGACTGTTGTCGTGCGTAATTGACTGCAGACTGGAGAAGAAAGATGCAGTTGCCGTGTTCAACGCTTTAGAATTGAGGAGATCTTTTGCGGCAAAGTGCTGGGAGAACCATCCCAGTATGTTAAAACAGTTGACTGGCATCGGAGAAGGCAGTCTAAGGACGCTCATGACTGCTGGAATAGCTTCATTCGAGCAACTCAGAGTCACTGATCCGCGAGAATTGGAAAGGCTTTTCAAGCGGAATCCGCCATTTGGAAATGGAATACTGGCGGACTTGTCCTCTTTCCCGAAGCTAAAGATGCATATCGCTCTCGTGCAGAGTCAGCGAATCAAGATTGGTGTTGAGGTAATGTTCTCTATCCGGGTTCTCTGCGAGAATCAGCCAAGGACGAAGAAAGGGGGTCTTCCTCATCATGTTATTCTCCTCGTGGACACAATGGAGGGGCTACTGTTAGACTTTCGCCGTCAATCAGTCCACAGGATCATAGATGGCATTGATCTGCCACTGAAATTCCGCCTCAACGAATTGACCACAGGCATAAGATTTCGACTCATGTGCGAAGAATTGGGTAACCATTCTCGTTTGCTATTCATTCAAGTTCGAGAACTGATTCATCAGTTGGAAACTTGGAAGAGCATATTTTCGCGTTGTCCTTGCAGCAGTCCGATTTCCCAATGGCTCAATTGCCAACAGTTCAGTCAAGACAGCACGTCTCAGCTTGTGCCTCATCAAGACCCGCTCAGATCCACACGACTGATCAAGAGGCTGCAGACAATGACTATCTCGACATTTTTGATTGCGAGTACGCCCTATGAGCACTTTACATCCTCTAATTGATGTAGTTGACGATACATTTGAAGAAGAACTTCAGCATATGCCTTCTAAGGCCTCAAAATCCATAGCAACAGAACGATCAAGCAAGACTGTTGTAAGCATAAGCCCAATCATGCTACACAACGGGAAACAAGCTTGCAATCATCCTTGCAAGGACAAAATGAAATGCAAGCATCCTTGCTGCAAGGATGGCATAACCAAGGCGAAACACAAGATAACAAGAAGTTCAGCATCACAGCCACCAGAAGCACTGGCATTACAGACAAAAGTCTGTCACTCAGCATTTGCGGAAAAGACAGTTGGTGTGGAACAGGCATATCTCGGGCGTCCTATGACAGAAATCATAGATCTTTCCGGAGTCTCGAAAAACATTTTAACTGTCCCTACTTCGTCTAGTATTCGGTCAAATTTCACATCGACAAGCGATTGTGCGAACATTCTAGCAACAGATATCTCGACGGAGCGCAATGAGCAGCTCGTGGCAAAGGAAGCTTCCAAACAGAGTGTCAATGTCTGTCATAAAGCGCTACTGCAGACCTCGGATTCCGTTGACTTGCCCAACCTTAGTGGTCTAATGCATAAACGGAACCACAGGGAGCCACTTTGCAAAGATAGTGCAGCACCTTTCAGCGATGATCTTTCGAATCATGTTGAACAGGAAAATGAGCACCAGCATGACATGCCTCAAGAGGCTACGATAGCAGTGCAAGAGAATAGTAGAAATCTCACTCTGACATCAGCTCTGTTTTTACCTACTTCACCCGAAACTCCACTTGTCCCTTCCAAAGCCAGGGCTGAAAGTGCCTCAAGTACAAGACACGGAACTGTGGACAGCATGCAAGAAGAAGTGGCTTTCGGTGCATACGAGAAAAGCTGTGAGGCACCAAAATGTACTGATAATTCTGTCAAGCATCCAGATCTCAGCGCTGTCGATTTTCTGGGGGATTGTTTCTTCGTTACTGAAGATGGCGACAGGGCCTCGGAATGCTCTCAGACTGAGCCGACCACACAAATGACAGCGACCGGCGAGAAAGCTTGCTCACTGTCAGAACTGAGGCATACTGGGCTCAAGAACTGTCAAAACCGGCCTGCGGCAGGTTCATTGTCTCAATGGGTTGCATCAACGCCTGTCACAACCTCGCGCTCGAGAGACGATGTTTCTAGTATGATGACTCGAAAGAGAGCGCTCGTCACGGCATTCCCAGAGCAAAAGTATGCATGTGATGGATCAGAGACAAAGCACTTGAGTACATCTGTCAGTGGCGCCACTTCGTTGACCTCTGCAAGACTTGCGCAGTCAGCCCAGGCAAGTGATTCATTCTCCAAGCTTTTCAAGCATGCCCAATGGTAATGGTGGACCATCCCAGAAGACTTCATGGGAACAATGCTAGATGGAGGATGAAACCATCAGAGCCATCTCAATGCCATGTCACAATGTAAGCACTGAAGTGCGCAGAAGCCTTGGCAGAGTGAGCACATCAGCTTGTACATTCTGCTAGCAGCATCCTAAGTAGCTTCACAAGCTAGCGCGCTCCAAAAGTCTCCGCCATATTACATGAACAAATTTATTGGCATCAAGAGAAGAATTCCACAAGGTCTTGTTCCAACCATTAGCTGGCGTGCATGTGATCCTGCCTCTTACCGTGCCCGTGTGCTGATGGCTGATTTTCACTATGCAGATCTCCTTCACGATCGTGGGGCTAATCCAAGCGAGGGGAAGAGCCGTTGTAGTGAAATTCAGCCCAAATGTCAAGACAGTGCATGATAAGTCGTAAATGACTGATTTCGTATTCTTTTTGTATCATACAAAAAGGGTCAACAAAAACCTGACATTCTTCTTGCAGTGTTGTCACATTCACATGATGAATAGTCAACACATGAATGTACTCAGGTATGTGTCTGCGCAGTTTATATTTGTGCAGAAAAACATGAGCACCACAAGTGCGATACTGGTTGTCAAAGAAGAAAAGCGCTGAATAACAGAATTGTTTGGAAAAAAAATACATACTGTCGAAAGAAAGCCGCATCATACATACAAACTGTCTTCACGTTGCTGTACTCCTCCTCTCGCGCGTTGGGCATGTTTCTGTCTTTGTATCTTCTCGATCGGCCCTCCTGACTGCGTGACTCTTGTCTGTCGTGAATTTGTCGTCGTCAAGACCTGAATCGACGAGGGGAAAAAAACTTGGAGAGATTAAATCCAATCGACCTGAAGATTGACGTGTTTTTGGATACGCAGCATGCGTCGCGTCTGTCGAGAGACGGCGTACGTCTGTGCGGCGACGCGATGGAGTGCGCGATGACCCAAGTCGATGCGCGAGATGGTGCCGGAGTCGAGGGAGTCCCAATCAAAGGAGGATTTCCGGCTGGACCCGGTGTCTGATTGATGATCGGCGGAGGACGCGATGGTACTGCTGCTGCTGTAGGAGGACTGCTTCAGATGTTGCTTGAGCAGTGTCGATGTCGGTGACGATGGCGAGGAGGAGGACGAAGCTGACGAAGCTGACGAAGCTGATGCTGACCAGAGGGAGTCGCGAATCGAGGTTGCCGATGGACTCCTTGGTGAGTCCTCAGACAAGCAGTATTCCATCGTTCGTGGCGTGCTATTCTTCAGAACCGTCCTCTCATCTGCCAGTGTCCTGCAATAGTCATCGGTATTGCTGCTGCTGCTACTCGTCGTGATGTAGGCTTTCGAGTCTCGCTGCCGCGGACGATGAGCAGACTTTAGAGGAACGTTTGGAGCATGCACAATCGGCATCTGATGATGCCGCGTCAGTCGGCTCTGCAAGAGCTGTATTGCCGTGTCGAGCCCTTCAGGCATCAATCTTGAGGACGAAGATGCAGCGACAGTCTCGAAAATTTGTGCCTGCTCATGCCTCTTGAACGAGACTTCGGCAACCATGCTTGTCGATTTGTCAAGTGATCGATACGTGATATCGACAGAGAAAGCCAAAGGGGATTGTGTGGCAGTCGGCAGATGCGCCCAAAGTATTACTATGTTCAGCCAAATGTCAAAGGGCTGAAGCAGGCTCCCGCGGAAATGGGTTAGTCTTATATGTCTTCATACTGCTTCGCTATGTGGCATGTATACGACGATCTTGTCTGAGTCGTTCCCCTCCTCCATTGCAGCATGAGGAGAGGAGATGTCTCGGCGACCTCATGAAAGACTCCCATGGCACAGCCGCTACAACGACAACGTCGCGCGACCGAGCCGACTGACTCGTGGTCCGGGTGTCCGTGCGGGCGCAAAGTGAAATAGAGCCTGAGTGCCATCTGAACCGAATGTGGCTGCAGCTAGTGTAGAAGTGGCGTGGAATCCCCGAGCAGTTGCCCAGGTGATTGATATGAATTTCGGTTGCTTGGCGAATGGCTGCTTGCCATCTCGATTGGCAACTCAATGGATGGTGTGAGCCACCAATCGGCGTCCCCCGCAGTTGTGCTCCAACGTTTTGACGGAGATTTGTCTCTTTACCACGCGCTTATGCAATCCGCCTTCCGATGGGCCAGAGCACCTGCTTGCGCGCGATGGAGGGGCAACTTGCCTGCTGCAGGATTGCTGCGTCGGACCCCGCATTCATTCACGCGGCGCGCACGTCGCACGGAGCATTGCATATTCAGTGCAGAGGGGCTTCTATCACTGAGCTTGGGTGAAGGCTGTCTTTGCTTCGGTAGTGCGCTGAGGTCGCAGACGAGGAATTTGCCACTCGCATGTGATATTCGTCAAGTCCACTGAGTATCACGAAACATCGACTCTCATGACAAGCAGCTGTGCTTGAAGCGCATCGAATCATGTTGCGTGGCAAGAAACGATGACGATAGGATGTGTTCATTAGGTCCACTCGATGACTTTGCCACAAGTCAATCAACTCAACTCTTGTGCCAGATGAAAGGCAGTTGTTGAATAGCATGGAGATTGTGAACCTCTTGTCGTGTCTCGGATAAATATCGGAGTACACTTGCCACAGCAAATAACGTCAATCTCTGCCATTTCCGTCGTCCTTGGACATGGACATACGGCACCAGTCCACGCGCCTGTCTTGGTCCTATCATGAAGTGCCCGTCGACATAACGCAGTAAAGGCATACTATTGGTCACGACTTGTCGATCTTGATTGACAATTGAAAGTCTCACTATGAGCCTCGAGGGCGTGAGATGTCCCACTGCTGATCACTCAATGGACAGCACGTTCCGGGCTGAGTTAGTAGTCGTTTGAAGGACCAGGTCCATCTTCAGGTTGTTGTGGCAAGAAGATACCAGTGCCTTGGGTTAGGCTCATGAATAGACTTCTAGCTTCTTCGATGAGCTCATCATAGGCTTGACCTATGCTTGAATCGTGCAGCACATACTCCAGTATAGCTATCGTGTCGAACGTATACTTTGCCCGAAGCTTTTGGCAGACATTGTCAAATTGGCTGGCCGTGATGTCATGACCTGACAAGTATATGATTGACTGGCCATCAGGACAAACCCCTGCGCCTCTCCCATATATTTGACATTGGATGATATGTGGGGGTGACTCGTCCGTGGCGAAGGCGATGCAAGCTCCGTCGCCACCATTCAGTAATTCATGAAATTCTCCTACAACAACGTATGTGCGTCGATTCAATTGACGACTGGCATTGGTGCTCTCATGCGTAATGATATGCTTTGCCATCAATCGGTGACCAGAGTCCAACTGAACGACATTGTTTGAACTCCTTGATTGATCGATACGTTGACCCAGAATATACGTGCAGCCCTTGACCGCTGCTTTGCGGCAGAATGCCTGTGTAAGCTCTGATCCAGATCCGTACATCGGTATGACGACTGGAAAAGGCCCGAATAAGCCCAGACTCTTTAGATGTGCCTGGAGGACAGGCATGGCACTTGCCAAAGTCACCTCCTGCTCATAGGCACCCGCCAGAGCATAAGATATTGCTTCAATCATATCAGCCTCCAGCCGGAAGTGCTCCTTTAAAATTGTGGCAAGGCTATCTGTCTGGTCGAACTTGAGTTGCTCTGTATCCGGTTCCGCACAAAACTTGATGAATTTCATCAGCCGTCTCTTGACTATGAGAGGCAATTCGGGACTTGTGAAGATGTCTTCTTTGGAGCTCGGAGCTCGGATGAGTTGTCCTTTCCTGTAAAGATAGAAGGAGTTTAGAGACTTGAAATGGACATATTCTCCAATGCCAAGGTTTTGAAGGATCTTGATCATAGGTGAGCTTGTGTATAATAGACGTGGGTGAATCTCAATGTTGTACTCGCGTGCAGCACCAAGAGCATCCTCTGCCGGTCCAGGAATTCTGATATAGTCCACAACACCAGCCGGCAGCCGTGTCCCTTCCATTGGGAACGGCAGGCAAGCGTTGATGCCTCCATAATATTCATGCTCATCAACGTGAACCACCTTCTGCCCCTCCAGAGACAGTGCTGTAGCGAGGATAGAATGAACCAGACTGGTGCCCTGTATCAGGACGTCGTACTCCTCTATTGGATCATCCTGGAAGCTTGCAGACATTGTCAGATGTGATGGGAAACTCGACTATCAAGTGGTAGCAATGTAGATGATGGCAAGCATCACAAGGTCAGTCCCGAGGTCGCCTTCAACTAGAGAGTGCTGCTGACTATATATAGGCACGGAGCCAGTCAATATGAGCTGAACAATAGAACTGATCACTTCTAGGTCGGCTTGCCAGTATATCTGATCACGATCGCGCGGGAGTGGTTACCAGAAGTGGCAGTATAGCCCGTCCCGACCTCCCAGGCTGCCCGTTGAGTGTCCAGGTGGTGTGTGCGATAACGTTGGAATCGATGGATTGGTGGGCGCGGGTGCATGACGCTCGAAAAGTGATCGCCCAACCACTTGGAACCTCTGAACCTTGGAAGGCAGTTGGGCAAGTTGGGCATCTTATCGCAGCGAGATCCTCCCATCGATCCCACCTTCAGGGCTTGCATCGATCCCCGTCACCTGTTCTGCCGTCCTCACTTGCCTGAGCTCTCTCTCGCGTCTCGTTATCGGTCCTCCTCCTCCTCCTCTATCTCCATTGACTGTCTCCGGCGTCTCGGTTATCCTTCTGTGAGCTGCGTGCATTGCTCTCTCTCTCTCTCTCCCTCGCGCAGTCCACCCTGCCAAGTACACAAACCTGGTTCGCCAACTCGTCTCCAGATTCGCCAGAATCCCCTTGCAAGCACGCAATCTACCCTCATCTAACAGACAATTCCTCAGGATGAGCACTTCCAAGGATGACCACTCGCGCGACGGGTACTCCGTCTCGATCAAGTACAACAAAGTCGCGGGCAACAATGCTTTCTTCAGCGATGACTGCAGTATCGAAGACCTGCTCGAGAGGAATATCGGCTGGTCGGAAAAGGTCGCGACAGAGACACCAGGCTTCTTCCCCTCCCTCACACATTCACAGCAGCCAAAGATACTCTGGATAGGTTGCAGTGACTCGAGGGTGCCAGAGACCACCGTCATGGACCTCATGCCCGGTGAGGTCTTTGTGCACCGAAATATCGCCAACGTCATTGCGAATGGAGACATGTCAATGTTGTCTGTGGTTCAATTCGCGGTCGAAGTCCTGCAGGTCCGTCATGTCATCATCTGCGGACACTACGGATGTGGAGGAGTCAATGCCGCGCTGACGAGCAAAAAACTCGGCCTGATTGACAATTGGCTGCGACACATTCGAGATGTCCGGGCCACCCACAAGGAGGAACTTGCCGCCATCGATGACGAGACGGATCGCGCCGCACGACTGGTCGAGCTGAATGTGCTTGCACAGGTGCAAAAGATTGAGCGCATCACATATGTGGCCGATGCAAAGGAGGAAAGGGGACTCGAAGTTCATCCTATGGTCTACGACGTTGCCTCTGGCAGGCTCAAACTCTTGCCAAAGCCAGAGGACAAGGAGCTCGAGTGCTATGTACAGAGGGAGGAGACTAATGTCGCGGCTCACTAAATGGTGAATCCACCAATTACGCTCTTATTTTGTCGGTAGCTGTGAATGACTAGTAGGCTTATGCACATGCTGTAGTGAATTGTAGTATAATTAGACGAATGCAATTAGCTGTGTAGAGAGTGTTGTGTAAAGATCGCAGTGATATGGTTGTGTGCTGGGCATATACAAGGACAGGCCGGGCGATCATGCGCGGGAGTGAAATTGACAAGTTCCCGCCACTGATGCCATTTTTCCCAAATCTCAGTCTGCGCGTCCTAGTTTTTTTGAATCTGCTGAGAAACGAGTTTGCCTCGCATCACACGACTGCACGCCTTCCAATCTGGTTTTACTTCTTTGCCATCTTACTCCGTAAATCATCTCTGTAGATCGTAAACAGGGGGCATCTCGCTAGATCGTATACAAAAGGGAACATCTCGATGCGGTTGAGTCCGTTTTCGCCATACTTGCCGCGGTATCCCGGTCCGCACAATGTGGGCACGGTGGAAGTGGAACTCTCGCTTCCCCGGGACTTGCAACGCACTTTTGGCGCATGTACGGTGAAGACCCTCCTCGTCCGCCTCTTTTACCCTACCGAGCAGCGACATGGGCGACGGCCGAAATGGACGGGTAGCGGGAACTATACTGTGCGCGGGTACGCGCAGTTCCTCGGTCTCCGGGAAGGTCTATTGCGCGCGGCATCGTATCTCGGTCTCAAGTGGACGGAGATCCCTGCCTTTGAGGACGCACCATTGGCGCCCGTGCCGACGTCGTCGTCCTCGTCTAGCGCGACACTGGACGGCGGCGGCGGATCAGAAGGAGGAGGGAAACAGAAGTGGCCGTGCATGTTGTTTAGTCATGGACTCGGGGGCACGCGCAACGCGTACAGTCAAATCACGGGATCCATTGCGTCCGGTGGAGTCGTGGTCATGGCTATCGAGCACCGCGACAGTTCGGCCGCCATCTCCGTCGTGCACCCAAACAGAGGTCTTGAATCCCCGTCGTCGTCATCATCAAGTTCTTCACGGATTGAAAGTAAGGGAGGGGAGGTGGCGGAGGAAGTGGTGGAGTATGTCTCCATCAGGGACTCTACGCCCGCAAATATCCAGCGACGACGCGATCAGATGGCTCAAAGGGCATATGAGATGCGTCTGGGTCTCGAACTATTCAAATCACTCGACGACTCCTCCTCGTCGTCGTCGACGACGACGACGTTTCCGACATTATCGACCTCCACCGCCCCATTCGATTCCTTCCGCGCGAAAGTGGACGTGCGGCCGGGTAAAGTCTTGATTGGCGGACACTCCTTTGGCGCCGCGACTGCCGTCAACTGCAGCAAAGACACGACGACGCGCTTACCTGCCGACGATCCAACATCTTTTACGACGCTGCGTTCGTGGGTCGGGGCACTGGTGTTGCTGGACGTGTGGACGGAAGTATTGGTTGATTCCGCGGCCGTACCACTCTCGGTGCCGACACTCAGTGTGGCGAGTGCCGCTTTCCAAGGGTGGTCAAGTAACTGGCACGCAGTGACGCATTTAATGCGACACAACGATCGGCGCAAAGAGAGCCTGTCGACGTGGATACGGGGCAGCGCGCACCTGAGTCAATCCGATTTCGCACTCCTTTTCCCTACGGCCACACGAATCGCGTTTAAAGCTCAAATCGATCCCGCGCACGCCATGTCACTCAATGTTCGTGCCGTCCGCGAATTCTTGCGTCGTTGCGGCGTCGGTCACGAGCCCGTCGACGAGGAGATTTTTAGTGGCAAGGAAGAGGATTTAGTCGTCGAGGATTTGGCGTGATCGCCGACTTCTACGATCCATCATCCTCTTGACATCATAGTCATATCAAGGATCGAGAGCATTTGCGTTTTTGCGTTGCATTGGCGTTTTGGTATCAGAAGCGGTATACAATTAAATGAATGAAAAGATACACAAGATAGAAAAAGACATAACAAAATCAAGAAGTGTCAAGGAAATGATATCAAGCATGAAGACTGTGACTGGATGATGTCGATGATTTGATTTGATATTAGAATTTTAGTCTAGTAGAAACCTCGACTATATGCTGAATTTAAAGTTTCAGGAGACGAGAAAAGGTTTCTCTGCTCGTTAATGCTACATGTAATGATACAGCTTTCCTACCCCTCCACCTATAGCTAGTAAAAAATGAAACGAAAATTACTCTCAGCAAATGATTAGAAGTAAATGAAAAATGAAGAAAAACCCGCTATCGCCAAGTACGCTTCACAAAAAAATGAGAAATGATGAGAAGATGATGATTGTCGTCTTCGTGGCCAGAGATGAGTGACTGACTCTCACATGTACGAGGCGACACTGATTCTTCGCGACGGTAATTGCGTGCCATTGTTGCCGCCAATAGAGACGGGAATGCTCTTCACCGGCACCCCAGTAGTACCGGCGGCGCCAACCGCAGTAGCAGCAGTAACGGCCGAGGATGGCGACTCTTTCGAGAAGAATCGCTCAAAGATGCCTGATCGTCGCTTGGATCCGCGACGGCCGGAGGCGGAAGGCGAGGAGAAATCGATGGGACTGGATTCCGAGGCTGTGCTGCAATTCGAGAGGGAGGGCAACATCATGGGCGGCGTCGGCAGTGCGGCATGGTATAATTGACTGGCCGTCATCGGTTGCTGCTGGTGGTGCTGTCGAGCGTCGTAGCCATGAGGATGGGCATTGCCCATGCTGGGAAGAGTCTGACTGTGCGGCGCGACGACGGAGCAAGGCGAGGCCGGCGGCGTGGCGTAGGCGCTGTACTTGCGCGCGTAGACGTAGCTCGGCGTGTTGCGGCGATCCAGTGCGGCTTTCTGTTGTCGCGCGATCGAGGCCTGGATGGGTCGCAGGAAGGGTGCCAACGAGGTGCAGAGGTCCTCGCTCGAGATGCCCAGGTCCCAGTCCAGCAGGAAGAGCAGCTGCTTCTCCATCAGGTTGACCTCCTCCAGCTTGAAGAGGCCCATGGTGTAGCTCCGCCAGTGCTTGTTTTTCGGGGAAGAGTCGTTCAGGTACTTTGCGCTCAGGATGAGCGCCGCGAGAAAGACGCGGTGGCAGGTGCACGGCATGCCCTTGGCCACCGGCGGCAATCGATGCCTCAGCCGGTCGAGGTAGACCATTGTTGACATCAGGGTCGGCGTCTGCACGCGCGACTTTTCGCACAAAACGGTGATGAAGGACTCGAGCGACGGCAAGCCCGTCTCGAAGGACATGCGCTCCGGCGTCGTCGGCGGGCTCGGCGGCATGGCATCGTCGTCCTGGCAACTGATGACTGAGTTTGCCTTGGCCGCGAGCGCGGTGATCATCTCCGTGGAGACCTTGAACTGAACAAACTCATCGAGTGCTTGTCGTGCAGACATGCTTGCAATGTGTCGAGATGCTGGAAAGACTGAAATGAATGAAAGAGAGAAGGTGCTGTTGTGTTTGATCTAGTCGAGCGAAGCGGCTAGAGTGGTGCGGTCGCGAAGGCTTATGACCGGAATGAAACGCGCCCTTTGTGCGATGCTAAGAGATGCAAGAACAAAGGAGAATGAATGACCCCCCGAAAATGAAAGTGAACGAAAGAAAGCAGGGGTTTGTGTATAGTCGAGCAGCCGCGATGGTCGGGGCAGGCCAGGCAGGCAGGAGAGATGGAGGCCCGTCGAAGAGATGGACGACTTAATAGAGGAGAGAAAGAGGCGGCGGTTAAGAGTCGCAAGGAGGTCGTAGACTTGAGAAATGTGGCTGGTGGTTAAGTTTGGGCGGGCGGCGGAAACCTTTTTTGTGTTTGTGTAACGTTACGCTGGTTGTTGCTGCTGCTACTAGTGCGGGCTGGTTGAGATGCGATTTCCCGTTACGGCTGCTGCTGTGGTATGTGTGCGCCAAACAATGTTATCTGCTTCAGATGAATCGACCCGTTGAAAAGGTGTCGAGCCGAAGAGTTCCTTAATGAAGTGTAAGGTGTATCGAAGCTGAGTGATCCCCGTCGAGATGGTCGCAGGAAAGAAAGAGGAAAGGAGAAACTGACACGAGGTGAAGAGATGGAGGGAAGAGGAGGAGAGGAGAGGGCGGCTTGAGAGGGGGATATATAGATCCTGCTCGATAGTCAGCAGAAAGAAGAGAAACAATGACCTGGCCGAAAGCAAAGAAGAAAGCGGTGGACGGGTACAGAAACGGGCATAAGGATGGAAGGCATGGCAGGGCTCTCTGACCACCCGAATCAAAGGAAGGAAAGAGGATGCAATCAGACAATCCATCGCTGCAAATGGCAATTCCGTCTCTTGTGGGCTGGAGGGGGTCCAGGGACGCGTGAGACAAAGAGGGCCAACAAACCTGGCAAAGCTCTCAGACAAGGACGGGTGCGACAATATCTGTGGCGGAGGATGGCAGGCGGTGGTGGTGGAGTGATGCATGTGGTGGAGCTGATGGGCGGGTGGAGAGAAGAGACTCTCCAGCTGGGCTTCCAGTTGTACAGAGACGGTATCCATGGATGGATGGTCTCTTCCCCAAAGTGGCTGGAGGCACCCGTTTCCGTGGTCGGAAGCTTTTTTGCTTCCCCCTTCCAAGGTTCCCATTGTTACCATGGATACAACTTCCACGGTTTACCCAGCCAGCCAGGAGAGTCTTTCCTTTGTCTCTTCACCCAGTCCATGAATTGTGCTGGTCTTTTCTTCCCGTCCAGCCTTCCATCCGCTCCCCTTCCCAACACCCCCATCCAGCCTGTCATCTCACAATCTGCCCATTCCTCTCCCCTTTGTCTTTTCCCCCTTTTCCCACCTGCAGGCTAGCGCTTCCTTCCTTTCCTTGTCTCGCTCGGACCTTCTTCCATGGTTTCCTCCGTCCTCAACTGGGCAGCCAGGATCGGCGGGATTGTTCTTTTCGGTGGAACTTCTGGCAAAGGCGCTGGCCATGGGCTGCAGCGGGCCCTCCAGTGTTGCCCAATTCAGTCGACTGCCTACCAGGTAGTACTAGTGTACATGTGTCCTCTCCCATTCGCAAATTGCCCTTCCCGTTTCCGCTCTGAAAGCGTCCTCGCATGGCTCAAGGCTCTTTTCGGCCTTCCATCCCTTCCTCCCGTCCAACCTCGAGGTCTTCCGCGCTGCACATACACATGGACTAGCCGGACGTCTGTGCACGGAAGGAGCTCTACAGAGTCTCTAGCTCCGGTGATCGTGATCGGATGACCCATGTCATTGCACACAGAGAGGCTCAAGGTGAGACTTCTTTTGGACTTGTATGTTCCTTTCTTCGGACGTACCGTGTCGGCGCGCACATCCGCAGCTGTCGTGACTTGACCAGCGAGATCTGTGCCTAGACCCTTGCTTTGAGACCAGTGCAAATCGTGCAGTCAAGCATCATCGTCCGCAGCAGCAGCGTCATGCTCATGCGCATTGACCATTGTTTCATGAATGTCAAGCACAGGCGGTGCGTGCGTTGCGCAGACATTGCTCTGCACGGTGAGACACAGCACCAAGTGATCGGCCATGTCTCAACACTCAGTCGGCCACCTTACCCGCGTAACACACGCCTCGCTCGTCAAGTGGTCCAGTCAGCAGATCTAGAATAGACAATACCACACAACCAGACGATGAGGTCAAAGAGCATACAGCGCCCAATGTCTGCGACGGTATGGGTCCGTGCCATGCAGACAAGGACCGCTGCCGTCACAGCATTAGCAGCTGTCAGTCTCACTGTAGCTGCTAGCGAACAATAACGCGCGTCATTCACATGCACAACAAGGAGCACAAGGCAATAGAAAGGTTTGTCCCACAGATCGTGACATTTCCGGGGATTAACCAGCCGTGGCGCATCACTCCCAGCCAATCTTGAAAAGGTTCCAAGTTTGGAAGATCAGGATTTTAAGGTTCATGTGCATCCACAAACAAGAGCTCCAGCTTGGGGCTGGGACAGGTACCAAGCCGCCAGATCTATCCATGGATTTGCCGTTCGTCCCCGGGCCAGCAGCATTCCGGGCTGCCGGGTCTGTAGGTGCTTCCATCCGTGGACATTCCGCGTGCAATCGATCTTGCACACTCACTCAGTGCTCAGCTGCAGCAGGATGTGCTATACTGTTGATTTACTATGACGGGTTCGATCTCACACGCCCAAGGTATGGCGTGATGGTGATGAGACTTTATGGACAAGCACGAGCATCTCGTGGGTCCGTCCCATCAACATTGACAAGACGAGAGGCAAGACAGGTCTGAACAAGACATAGGTGACTTAAGCGTCACTTCAGGCATCTTTTCGCCACCGTGCAAGCTATCCTCCATTCGCCACAGCGCAATGCTGCTCGTCGTTGCGTTGTCGTGCGTGAAAGTGCAAATCATGTACAAATGGAGCTTTGACTCATTGCGTTACATTCCTCAGGAGAACTGCCGACAGGTTGTCAATCTTGGAACTGAAACGGAGGATCCAGCTGCAGTACCAGCTAGTGGGAGCGGCGCACCACCAATTGTAAATCCATTCCGCTCACATTCGGAGTGATGATCATCCTCTGATTCCGGTCCCTGCACAGCTGTTGCTTGGCTACCTAATCTCAACTACATATTTAACCCGGGTGCGTGCATATGCATGCTTGCATTGCCCACCTGCCTGTCATATGCATTCCTGCAGCTGGAGCTGTGCGTGTATCGCAGCTGCAGCTGTCCCACACATACACACACACTATATGATTCATGATACTGTGTTATCAAACGAATCAAACGAATCTCTTGACCTGTCAGACATGGGCTTATACGCCCGTATACTCAACTATCACTGGTGCAAACCGAGACATTGGTAGTGGCAACCAACTACTGATACTGTGTGCAGCATGACCTAAACGTCGCCCTGCTGCTGGTACACCCACGTGTCATTCCATCAGACTGATCCCGGCCCTTGGTCTTCAGATCCGCTTCGCTACGAAGGATAACCTGAGCCGGACGATTGAATAATCGCTTGCGTGAGCTTGCCACAATCAATCGATATATGCTAGACACGATAAGACCAAAAAAAGTCTGAAACGATCGAGCACATAGTAATTCGTGGTGTCCCTTCCATGTGAATAATGAACGCGCGCAATGAAGAGCTCGATCGATCTGCTGACCACTACATATGAAAGTCCAACTCTGGAAGGTCAAGGTCCAGACCCAGATGGGCGGATGAATTCCCGCAAGCAATGAAAAGCCTCCCGTCCTCCGTCAAACGCCCGCCCGCTCTACCGAGAAATGGTTACACCGCATTTGTGCCCGAGTCCGGGGATGCGTCCCCTTCCCATGTCCATGGCACGTTTTTTAATGCGGCACCGGTGGTGCCCATGCCATATGCATCCGTTGCAATTGGATACCAGACCATATCATACCGTACCTGGTTGTGGCCCAGGACAAAACGTGAGCTCAACGCGTGCCCGTCATTTATGTCACATATTTACATACATACAATACACGTTGTCCCCCGCAAGTCTCGTGGTCCCGTCAATGGTTCGTCTCCAGCAATCACCACATTTATGATTGGTGCCCGCATTTCTGTGATAGACTCAAATCAACTCTTTAGACAGCTGCCATTGTGTAATAATTTCGAGTCAAGGCTTGGACGAATCTACTCACATAACACTCGACCTCATCTTCACGAATTTAATAGTGTGATCATACAGTATGCTTACGGTATGATTGCACGCAGTCTGAGGCACACTCGGCACCGTACCTCACAAAGACGGCGAAACACTGCAGAACACTTTATCCGTTCGTTGGCCAGGCAATATGTGATTGATCATGAGCCTCGAAACTGTTTCGAGGTTGACTGACTCCTGACCGATGCATATCCGTTATGAAGTATTCATGAGACTCGCCGAGAGTCCATTCACTTCTCCTCCCTCCATCATTCTTGAAACGAATTCCAGACCCAGGCCGTGCGTGACATTGAAAGTCGGCCCGAGTCTCAAATCATGGGTGAAAAGCACAGTCATATGCACGTCACAATTCGCAAGTCTAAGTCGCTATATCCCCGCTTCGATGTACGTGTGTCTCTAGAACTCGAGTCGAGCATGTCACTACGGAACAACGGTTGAAGACAATGTATCGGGGCGGTCTAGGTCATGAATCTCCGGCAAGGCTTGAGAGTATGATCATAGGATGACGACCGGCAGTATTTAGTGCTACAGTAGGGCAAGTATTCTGAGACAGTATTGCTTCGCCTAGTGACATTACAAACGAGCGAGCCAGGAAGGGTAATGGCATTCTTGACTTTGCAGACCGTAGTTATAGCCATGGGGTTCGGGGACTTTTTTCACGTCGAGTGGAAAGACAAATGATTGGTGGAACGACCCGAGATTCGAGACGGGATGCAAAATTCATCACGGAAAGAGTTGCCATTCGCGGCTAAACAAGTTTTGGTGGATGCTCGCCTACGGTAACGCTTCCGAAACATGGATGGCAGGCAATGGACGGGAATCCGACTCGCTCGACCGGGAAGCGAAAAGGGCCCAGGCTATGCGATTTGTTTCTCCTCCTCCTCCTTCTAACGTCTAAAGTCAAACTTTACCATGTTGAGTCGGCACATCCGTCACCTCTTTTGGTGGACTCTATAGCACGGCGCCGAAACCAAAGGTTGTTTTGATCGGGCGAATATAGTCTAGACTCGATGTTAGCGAATGCAAAGTCGAACGCGGGAAACAGCGCGAGCTTCTTGACATCATCATCATTTTCTTCGACAGCAAAGAGTGCAAGGACACTACAATGTTGCTGCATGATGTCTAGAGCGTGCGCGGCGTGGTACTTACATTGATCAAAGTTGTTCTTCACAACGTCTTCCTGTGAAAGCGGTACATCATCCATAACCATGCGAAGGTTAGTGCCATCGAGTCCTTGGTCAAACGTCATTGTCAGCTTGGCGTAGTGTCCCGTCGGCCATGCCTTCAGACGCCAAGTCTGAGCAATCTTGACATTCTCCTGCAATTCGAGAAACTCTCCCTCAATGTTGCCATTGAACAACGAGTACTTCCCGCCAACAGTCGGCTCGAGATTTGGTGCCGCTCTACTCCATGCCGCTACACGAGCTTTGTCAACGAAAGTGACATAGAGCTCTTTTGCAAGTGTCTGAAATTCGTACGTCTCGGAAATGGAAGAGGTATTGACAGTCTTCCTGCTGCTCGCGTTTGATACCTGCGAAGCGGCAGCTTTCGTGCTTGGAGCTGCATTGGAGGCATTGCTGGCGGTACCGACTGCCGGGCTGACACCGGCCTGAGAGGCAATCAGAACATCCTTGCCATGTGCTTCAATCAGAGCTTCGGGAAATTTCTGTAGAAGAGTCCTCAACCTTGGAACGAGGTCGGTCTTGACTAGATCGCGAACAGCGGATTTCTCTTTTGTGTCGGAAAAGACTTCAATTTCAAAGACATAGTCGTCCTCGTCATTGTCGTGCATCACCTCTGGAATTGTGATCTTGCCCTCTACTTTGGTCTCCTCCGCATCTGCAAGGGTGCCGGTATAGCCAAGCACTAACTTGATGTCGTAAATCGTGATCACTTTGCCTTTACGCATCGCTATATCACAGTCGCCAGTGGATTCCTGTAATTTGTCTATGGCAACTTTGGCTTTCTTGTCGTACGCAGACAGGAAAAGCTCCTGCTCGAACCACGATTTTGCCCATGGCCTGCAGTCCTTTGACGTCCAGTGCCAGTTACCAGGGTTGTGGAGGACCATAGTAAGTGCTTGTACAGTGTGTTCGAAGACTACCGGTGGATGCTATCGAAAGAGCTCAGCACAAAGCTTTCCGGACGGTCTGTGACGTTGACCCTTGGTCAAACACCACACACAATTGGCTTTGAGAATGCTTCGATGAGTGCTGTAAAGATCTGATTGTCTACAGCACCAAGGTTTGTCCGCGCTGTCTGTTTTGTCCTTTGGCGTGCCAGTATGGTATAAATCTGGCAGATATTTGTGAGGAGCTCTGGGCACCATCGAATGTTCGCGACTTCGTGTCGATTATGGAGCCGCGGTCTATCGTTTGCTGGCGGCTACGCAACTGTAGGTTGCTGCTCTACGCGTGTGTCGATGGATCTTGAAAGGTCATGTGTGATTGGAATCAGTTCACACGACGTACAGACCATAGAGATTCTACATACTCGTGAAGACTTGTGCAATCACGAGCTGCTCGGACACTAGTCATGTCCCAGAGGTTGGTTCCACTCTTCTTCGGGAAGGTTAAGATGCTAAAATGAGTGTTCAGGTACTCCCATGGCACACAAAACCCTTACGCGAATTCCAGCTCGCCGTATCCCGGCTATTCTCACACAGATCAGGAGTCTCAAAACGACAATGCTGTGGAAGGACTACGCTCCAAGGTAGCATTCCTCAAGGATGTCTCAATCAAGATTGGTGCAGAGACGAGAGACTCCTTGGCATATATGAGCGAGATGAACGAAGATTACTCGAAGCAAAACGACTTTTTGAAAAGAACGAAGAACAGGCTGCTCAATGCCGCTAATGCCCAGTCGTGGGGCTGTTTTCACCTGCTACTCTTTATGATGCTGGTATTTCTCATCTTTTTCTTGGTTTATCTCTTCAAGTGATATACGGATATGACCATGTACAAAGCATGACGGCACAAGCCTGACGGGTGATCTGCTCCGAGAAGACGAGATCTCTCAGGATTGTGCGCGATCCGTGTATGAACAAGTCAAGCTTCGCGAATTGTCGTCCGGCGTGTATACTCAAATGGCCCTGCACGGGAAGAATGTGGGGATGCCTCACATGAAGAAGCAATTGCAGATGAAGGAATCCCACAATTTAGCATGGTGGAACATCTCGTCACAAGTCAGATTGTTGTCAGAGCACAAGACCCGGCAAAGTCCCACCTGAGGGCACTTATTCGCACCGGCACATCCCCTTTGCTGCGGTGATGGCCATGAGTCAGCGATTGTGTGGCCTTCTGTGTGGCCGATGTGTGTGGCCGACCACATCGGGAGAGAATTGCACGATTGTGAAAGATGTGTATCACAATGGGCAGACTGACTGCAGAGAAAGCATTTCTGTAGTGCGTTTTAGAAGTACGTGGATGATATTTGCTACGAGCAAGCTCTACCTGATTCTCAAAGTGTGCTCTTCGCTGAATGTCTACAAGAGGCCGGTGATTGATCATGATCAGGTAGACGTCAGTAGCTGAAAGGATACATGCGCGCGCGCATGCAACATGATATCGAGCACGTGAGCAGATCCCGGCACGGGCCGAATTCGCGGATCAGGTTGCCGGATCGGGAGAGAGCGCCCTGACTTGCTGCGGTGTAAGAGCGCGCAAAGGTCAGAACAAGATCTTCTGCCAAAGCCAATGGCCAGTAAGAGTGAAGATGAGAGATCAGAGGAGCCTCGGTCCAGAAGCTCTGCAGTCCGGTGTTGCGCGTGAAATTGTGATCCCGACCCCACGTTTCGCATGCTTCCCGCTCCAGGTTGTTTGCCTTCTGCTCCTCCTCTCCTCTTGCCGCTGCTGCTGCCTCTCTTGTCCTTCCAGACACGAGTCCACGCACGCCTTGTTGCCTCCAGCAAGCAGCTCGTCCATAGCTGCTTACACACTCTCTGGGATACTTCATCACAACAGTGTGTCAGTGATTGGATAGTACCGTCATCCACACAGATATACTTCAACATGTCCAAGTCATTCTCGCTCGAAGAGGTCAAGTCTCACAACAAGGAGAGCGACTGTTATATTGTGGTCGACAATGGAGTCTACGACATGACGAGCTTTCTCAATGACCACCCAGGTGGGAAGAAGATCCTCGTCAGAAATGCTGGCAAGGACACCTCGAAGCAGTTCTGGAAGTACCACAACGCCTCTATTCTGAAAAAGGTTGGACCTGCACGTTTCGTAGCGGCGCGAGCACTTGCTGACGAGTATAGTACCAACCAAAGCTGCAGATCGGTACGATCGGTTCTGGCGAGGGTCAGTCGCCACAGACGAACGCTCCGGGTGACTCGAAACCACAGTCAGTTCTGCAGAAGGAGCCGATTCCATCAAACACAAATGCTGTGGCGACGCCAAGAACCGATGCCAAATCGCCAGTCCAGGAAGACCCATCAGAGGCCGGACACTTTGGAGACCTCATACCTTTCGGAGATCCTGCGTGGTACCAGGGCTACCGATCACCATACTACAAGGACTCACATGTTCGATTACGTGCAGAGGTCCGTGAGTGGGTCGAGACTGAGATTATGCCATTCTGTGCGGAGTGGGACGAGGCAAAATCAATGCCAGACTCTGTCTATCAGTCAATGGGTCAGCGTGGTTATCTAGCCGGTGCTATTGGGGTACACTACCCTACACAATACACAGACATCAGGGTCAAGGCAGTTCCTGCTGAGGAGTGGGACCACTTCCACGAGCTCATCTTGACTGACGAATTGTCACGATGTGGTTCGGGAGGTGCCGTCTGGAACTTGATTGGAGGTTACGGTATCGGGTTGCCACCACTCTACAAGTTTGCCAAGGAGCCACTCAAGAAGCGTGTTGTGCCGGATTGTCTTGCTGGAAAGAAGAGAATCTGTCTGGCAATCACGGAGCCTGATGCTGGATCTGATGTAGCAAACCTGACCACCACTGCCAAGCTCACTGAGGATGGCAAGCACTATATCGTGAATGGTGAGAAGAAGTGGATCACAAATGGAATCATGGCCGACTACTTCACCACCGCCGTCCGCACGGGCAAGCCCGGCATGAATGGTGTCTCGCTTTTGTGTATCGAAAAGACCATGGAGGGTGTCTCCACTCGAAAGATGAACTGCATGGGAGTCCTCGCATCTGGCACCACCTACGTCACGTTTGAGGATGTCAAGGTGCCGGTCGAGAACTTGATCGGAAAGGAGAACCAAGGATTCAAGGTCATCATGACCAACTTCAACCACGAGAGAATGGGAATCATCATCCAGTCCAACCGTTTCGCGAGAGTCTGTTACGAAGAGGCCTTCAAGTACTCGCTCAAGCGAAAGACATTCGGCCAGAGACTGTTTGACCACCCCGTCATCAACATGAAGTTGGCACAAATGGGCCGTCAATTGGAGGCCGCCCACGCCAAGCTCGAGGACCTCGTCTACCAGACCGTCAAGATGGACGAGACGGAAGCCATGCTGGTGCTCGGCGGCGCCGTGGCGGGACTCAAGGCACAATCCACGCTCATGTTTGAGTTTTGCGCGCGAGAGGCCGCGCAAATCTTTGGTGGTCTCTCGTACTCCAAGGGCGGCCAGGGCGAAAAGGTCGAGCGACTGTACCGCGAGGGTGAGTCCCATCTCTTCTCTCCCCTTACATGAACATTGAAATTAATTGTGTCTAGTACGTGCTTACGCCATCCCCGGTGGTTCGGAGGAGATTATGCTCATGTTGTCCATCAAGCAGGGCACCAAGGTCGCACAGGCCATGGGAGCGAAAATCTAAGGTTTTTGTGATGTGGATCTTGTCGCATTCGCTAGATGGGCCATCTTTATTGTTCAATTGTACACATCAGAGATTTTGTAATGTTACAACTTTCATTTCCTTCCACTCCTCGTTCTTTGCACGTCATGGCATGTGACTAGACGTGTATGCGACATATTGTTAGGTTACTAGTGGAATTTAAACAAATTTGACAAAAACTGCCGAAACGCCAGCTTTTCGCTAGGATCAATCTCAAAACCACGCTGTTGCTTTGGCCGTTCACGCTCCAGTCCATCCACAACTTTTTCGAGTGTCTGAGCATGGTTACGAACAGGGACGACGACATCTGCGATCGCAGCTTGTGTATTCTTGATTGACCAGGAAGCGAGTCCGAGGTCATGACTGTCCAATTGTCGCTCATGACTCTCTACGACCACCGGAATGGTCGGCGCAGACTGTGCTATGGGCATAGGACATGCTTCAACCTTTAATCTGCTAATGTGGTCTGTGATGGCGCGCTGTGACTCTTGTAGCGTGTCGACCAACACTCCGTGTCGAGCGTCCTGAACAGTATTGTTGTGCACGACATTTGCAATCAGACTTTGCTCATGTTCAAGCGACGCCATATGCCAAACGACGTACGCAAAGCTTATCGTCCAAAGCACGAAACATGCTGTCACCAGCCGTCGCAGTGTTGTTCGAGCATCGAGGTCTTCACGTCTCAACATTTCAGCTTGCTGGTGTGCTGATGCAGCCGATATGTGGTCCAGACGCAATATTGCGCCAATCGGTATTGCAGATAGTCGGATTTTATACGTAGAGATACTTCTGTGTTGCATTACATCCATAGAGTCGCGGTCTAATATGCTTAGAGCCTTGATCATGCCTGCTTCTGGTGCCATATTGATCGTCACCTTGTTCACCGCGAGATCTGGACACGAGGGAAGATCGAGATTGTTGAGACCTTTGACCGTCTCTTCCAAGTCTAGGACGAAAGTAAAAGACAGCTTCAAGTCAGTTGATGTGCATGACTCGTGGCTATCAAGTATAACCAGATCATCCTCAAGCCCGCGGTAGCACACAGCCGGCACGGAGTTGACATGACAAGAGGTGACAGAGTAAAATTGCGGCCAAAGCATTCGGAGTAGTGGCTCAGTCTCAAGCTTCCTCAATTTGACACGCCTAAGTACCAAGTCCATAGTCCCAACCATTGCTGATGGAGAAGCGCATTCAGCACCACTGTGAAACTCGATATCTGCATGAGCTATGTATGGAAACTGCTGGCTAGCCGGTTCGGGCAAGTCCAATAGAATTGGCAACGAGGTGATCGAAAGTTGAATGGGTAGAGCATGTTCCACATCTTGATTGGTTCGACAGAATTTCCACCTGTCTAGAACGTCCTTGTGATCCGAGACATGTCTCCACTGCAGGATATCGTCAAGATCAAGTTGAGCGTAGAGTGGATAGCGAACTCGAGCGAGCTGGACCTCTTCATTGGTCGGTATCGCACCAAAAATTCGTACAGATGGCAGAGTAAGTTTATTTGATTGCGAGGACTCATCTAGAGTGCAATTGATCACGAGGCAGAAAGCCTGACCAACCTGGAAGCCTGTATGCGGTATTCTTACCGATTGTGAATGTAAACCATGTCCGAGTTCTTCGGAGTCCTGATTCTGCCATGGAACTGATTCGTCGTCGACGCGAGCCATGATTATGGACGTATTGGCTGACCCACGAATTTCGACGTCCATGGTTGCGTTGTCTCCATGCTCGAGTAATGCTTGTGCAAACGTGAAGACAAAGAAGCATGTAACCACGGCAGAGCGTGAATTCAGTACGTCTGCGGGTGTGAAATCAACCTTAAGTAACGAGTCAAACACCGGTTCTTCGGTTGTGCAACCCACAGTTTCCGGTACATCGCAAGCACTGGAAAGTTCAGTAGCTGAGTTAGAATCAGAATTGAATAGCTCGAATTGCGTTGATGCGACCACAGGCGAATCGGAATGTGGGCTGATCACAACCGAAGCGCCCTTGTGATAGGATGCCGTGCATGTTTGAGCATCTGAGTTTGTGTATTGTGGAAGTAATACAGGATCCGGCTCGACATTAGATTTGATGCTCTCGGCATCTTGTACTTGAAGCTTCGTTTCTCCGCAAGATGTTTGATGATTGTCTGAATTGGCGACCGAAGTTTTACATGCACGAGGATGATTTTGCGAGCTTATAGGTAGAGTGGTCTCCACAGTCTGCATGGCTCTTCCAAAGTCTTGTTCCTGCTTTACCGACTCATCATCAGATACAATGACATCTGATAAACACGACTCTTGCTCGAGAGCAATTTCTATCGCCGACAGCCTCATTTCAGGTGCCTTGTCATTGTCCTCTTGTTCTAACAAGAGATGACTCGTGCCCGCCTCAGAAGGTGCTACATATAAGGATTCAAGGTTTGCTGGCTCATCAGGATCATGCTCCAAATCTTGCGCTTTGCAAGGACGAGCAGCAGATCTCGACTCACCAGGGATGTCCGTATTTTGAACAGAACCATGATGTAGGTGCGCGACGTCAGCTTGCAGTTGATCCGGGTCGGGATTGTCGTCCATGCTTGATGCTATAGTCTCAGCTGGAACATGCTTTCCGGTACTTTCCTCGGATACAGGATCGCCAGACTCAATCTTCTCGTGGCCCATGACTGAGACTTCAAGGTCGTTATCGATATTTTGCTGGACTATCTGACCAGGGCTTGCAATTGCTTCAGCTGTTGTGTCAGAAATGGTACAGGTCGTGTACACAGCCAAGCTGGGAATCGATGTTGGTGCTGACGGGTCCAGAGATACTTGAGATGCTGAGTCTTCAGGTTCTTCCTCAATTTTACTGTGGATTGAGCCCGGGGTGGTACAATGTTCAACTTCCGTGTCTATACAGATGTCGCTAGCAAGATCTGGTCGGGCAGCTGCTTGTTCACAAGTGTTTGCACTATCCTCCATGCTTTCTATCATTGTTACAACGTTTAGTGGTTCGGCAGATTCTTCGTTGCTTGATTCTCTGTTGTATGGCTCCGTAGCAGCAGGGAATGCCTCTAGTCGATTCGAGGAGCAAGGGTCGTTGTGATCGTGCGATCGCTCACTGGATGTTGCATCAGCCTCTTCGTGCTCGTGCTCGTAGCCGGCGCTAGCGCATGGGTCAAGTTGGTTCCCAGCTCCAGACTCATCCTCGAACTCAGCCATGTGCTCAGTCTCTGCTTCCAGGAGACGAATAGCAACCGGATCTCCTGACAAAGTACCCGATAGAAGACCCTTCTTTGCATCGTATACTAGTGAGGATGTCTCCCATTTGTTCTGTGAGCAGTCTGTCACGGACCAGATACCAGCAGCCGTCGAGTCGGGTTGTCTGATTCTGATCTCTACACTGGTGCCGTGCTCACAACGTGCCAACTCGCCAAGCTCGTAAGCTTTCGAGCCCTCATTAGCAAGATGTAAATCAAATCTCATTCGGACTACGACCATTTGGTCTGTAGTACATGCAACCACTTGTCTAGACAAAACACGGCTTGCGAGTGTGACGATCAGCTGCTCTTCGGATCCATCCTCTGCCTCAAGGAAGTGAATGTACACTGACTCCACATCGTCAAAAAGTGTTTCCTGTGCACATAGCGAAGCAATGCTGCCGAAGTCGTATCTGTCATCCTCCTCGAAGCTGACCAAACTTTCAGCTTGATCACTGTCCTTCCTTGGCGTTTCAATGAGACGACTTGTGGTTCGGCCAGAGTTTGGTCGTGATGAGAACACAGATGGTGCGGGAGATACACTCAAGCTCTCGATAGAGAGAGGTTCCGATAAAGAACGACATGATTGGCTTGGAGCTTTCGAGGATCGTTGCAGCTTTCCCCGACCAATTCGAGATCTGGCATCGATTAGCCCACTACTCTGCGGCGAGCAGTGTGAGCTCGCATGATGTGGTGACTGTGGCGGCGATTTTGGAGGTATCTGGGACTCCGATATGCGTCTGTTTGGTTGTGAGCGAGGCATGCTGGACTTGGGAATAGGCGATCTCGATTTCGGAGATTGTGTTAACCGTGCAATGCGAGACTTGATTGGAGTAATATCTGCGAGAGTCTTGGGAAGCACCTCCCTGCCGTTTCTACCATTTTCAATGTGGTCGTTGTGATTGACAGTGTCAAATATTGTCTCGAGATTGTCGTGCATAGGTGGTTCAGCCGGAATACAGGTAAGCGAGGTATTCGTGAGCTGCCACTTCGTGGTGTCTTGTGGTAGTGTCAAGATGCGAACAGACTCTTGTGATTTGCGGAGCTTGATTGTGTTAGACCAGAAACGTGTGTATCTAGTAGAAAATTACCTGAACACAAAGGCTGACGGCCAGCACCTTTTCGCCAGGCAAGATGTTTCCACTTAGTTGATAGCACTGTATCTCTGCTTTTGGGACTCCCATTTCTACTATACTTTCTCCGACCACGACGGGCGACATCTGCAGCTGCTGGTGTATATAAGAAGAACAGTGAGCACACCTGAACAGGTACCTGTGATGTTTTGGGAACAGTCTGTTAGGCTACAAGCACAACGACGCAGAGCTCGCACGTAGCCTGCTCACTCATGCAGAAGACTGCAAAAAGCCGGGAATTCCTTCAGTACGGAGATGCGCAATCAATTTTAGATTACATCCTGCAATTGTGGTGCGCGTCTCTGTGCAGTTGCACTCTCTGCAGCCAGAGCCGATCTCGCGAAGTTCAGGCTCCAGTCACGCAAGCAATCTGGCATGTAAAATACCTCTTTTCGGGTCTAATCAGCAGCACGACATCATCCATCTCTGGGCCGTTCCGCCCACTTCCTCGCCTGGAGCGCGCTTTCATGTCCGGCCTTGAACACTGCCATGCCAAATCAGTACAAATTTCCTTCCTTGTTATGTCTGATGAATGGGACCTACGTGTTCTTTCATACTCGTCGAGTCCACGCAAAAAGTCCATCCCCTCACTCAGCGCTGCCTCTGGATTATTCGCGTGATCGGCCAACTTTGCCACTCGACTGCGAAATGTGTCCACAATGACGTCCAACAGGTCGTCCCGCTCCGTCCACTCCAAGTACTTGAGTGCAAACGCGTAAAAGTGCGGTGACTGTGCCCTGAGATCCACGCTCCTCGGATCCGCCTTGAGCGCGTGACAGACGCGGTTCGAAAACATCTTGGGCTGCTCAATATCTATCGTGTCTCTGATTTGACACTATCAGTCCTTTGCTCCACATACCTGATCATGAAGGGTGACCCACCTGATGGCCAGCAATTCAGCGAGCCAATACGAGAGCTCGACGCGAGATCCTTCCTTGATCTGCAAGACGTTAGAGCTCTTTTCCTTAGTGATTTTGCTTCATAGCGAGCTGCGAATCGGAAAAGTATACATCTTTCGTGTCGGAGGACTCGATGTGGCCGAGTCCGGGAATGTCAAACTTGAATGTACACGGCAGCTTTTGTTGCGTTGCCAGTATCGCATCAATGTCATAGTACCCTCCTTCGCTCATGACTGTGCTGTATCTTCTATGACAGCAATCACACCTCCAGCTCTGATGAAGTCAGTCAACTCGCGTCAAGCTTGGCATCTTGTCCTTGCACGCGCGTGGAGCTGGACGCAAATGACATTTATGCGGAGAGTCCGATGGAAAGTGGCTTCGACAACCGACACCGCTTTGTGCCCAATCACAACCTCGGGAGACACAATTATACACAACCTTAAAAGAGAACATCCATGATCAGCACAGTGCATGATTTGGCATTTCGCTGAGCATCTCGTTGTAATGCATGTCGACGGTCATCTCATGGTAATGTATATGTATCATATGCTATTAGTGTACACGCCCTCGCAATCGACCCATGTACAATTGCTCAAATGTCATCCAAATTTCAAGCGCTTCTGACCTTTCTCAACATGTTTGCTCCGTGCCGAGGACGTGTTCGTTGTATTCGACCTCGAGTTCTTAGACACCTTGTCCTTCTGAACGGTCACTCGCTCAGCTCGAGTGGCGTCTCTGGCGGCATATTCGGCCTTAGCCAAGTCTTTGGCCAGATCCTTCGCAAAGTGCCAGTCGAGATGTTCCGCTTCAGTCTCTCCCATGACAGGCTTGCTGCATCTTGTACAATTGAACGAGCCATCAATAGACTGTTCTTTCTCGAGGCGGCCAGCATGAGCTGGCATTTCAGTCTTTTCGGCGGTCGAGTCCTTGGACAGCACAGGTATTGCCGAGACATCACCACCCTGTTTGTTGCTCTCGACCAGCTCTGCTTCCAACGGTTCAGTCTGCACAACTTCAGTAGGCAGCTCATCCACAACAGCAAGAGAATCGCTGGCTTTTATGGATTTTCGAAAGAATCCACCAATGTCCTGAACTCCATTTTCCAGTCCTTCAAATCCCGAAAGTCCTAGTGATAGGTTGAAGCACGGGAACGCACGACCTTCCGTATTTATTTGCGAGAGCAGCTTTATAGCCAAGCCAGCCAAGTATTCATTCGTTAGTTCTGGACCACGTGGTATTGGACTCTGACGCGTCTTGCTCGACCCTGGCACGCGATGATGCATAGTCAATGTCTTGGGTCGCCTTTGATTCGGGTCTTCCAGTAGTCTGGAGGACAAATCCGCTGTCAAGACCTTGATCCAGCGCTCAGCTTGTGCTATAGAGTCGATCTGTGGACGAAATGACTTTGCCGAAAGCATGGATTTCACCTGTGTGCTTGTTGAAACTTCTGCATAATCGATGCCACGAACAATGTTATACAACCATTGACCGGTCTCCGTGCCAAGTTTTCTGCGAAGTTCCTCTATTGAAACTGCTGTTATGTCTTTGGCCGAAGACGTTGCGAAGATCTTCTCAACTTCCATTCCAAGCTTGCCACCTAAATTCCGTATTTTCGTTAGTGGCATACCGTTGATAAAAGACTGTACAGCTCGATTGCGTAAAATCGTCTGCTTTTCTGGCTTGTTCTGACCTGCTGCAAGCTTCGCAAAAGTCTTGTTGCGCGCTATGCCAGCAGAGCAAGTGTAGCCCAGGATGGCTTTAACATCGGCCCTGATAAAAGCCATGTGCTCGGCTGCAATTTGCATGGCAACATCATCCCAATCGTTCCGATCTTCTTCATTGTAGTCGAGATCCAGATCAACAAGCACGCCTTCCTCTGGACGCCAGTTGACCAAGGGTGCCTCCGGCAAAGGATCATCCATATTTGCTCTGGCAATGTCGAGCATGTGACCATACCGTTGAAGTAGTCTTTCCTTGACAAGGGTAGACAAGTCCAGGAAGGACTCATCTATTGACGCCTTTTCTACAAGATCACAGTGACGTTTGAAGATCTCCAGTATCTTCCTTGATTCGCGACGATATGGGTCCAATGATACCTTATGATCCACTACCGAGGGCTCATCATGGTATTTGGACACGGTATCACCCTCTTTCCAAGTCTGTACGTGAACCAAGCGAATGCCCGGACATTTCTGTACTGCTGATGCAGCATTTTCATGTCTTGTGATACCTGCACGTCTGGCTGCATAATTCTGGACTGTAAGCGAATGATGTATCACGTTGAAGTCCATCTTACGATAGCTATGAGACCACCCCATTGGCTGACCGCGAGCGGTTCGTCAGGATCCGCCTTTATTCTGACTCCCTCAACCTGAGCATAAAAGCAATCTAGATCGCACAACGCAACAACGCGCAAGGGCGATTCTTTTGCTGGAGAGGAACTACTGAGGACATGCAGATGCCTATATGTGTACCGAGATGTCTGGGTAAGAGGCAGTTGACTTGAGGCCAGTTTTGCATCTTCCTCCATAGCAGCTTGCAGCTCTGTATGATGAATATGTAGCCAGTCAGCGACCCGCTCCAGACAATCCAATCAAAAACATCTGGTTTCTGGCCGCTATCTGTAACTTCCGTGCAATGCCCTGCTACGTGTCTGAGAATGAAAGTCTAGCAAGCGCATCAACAATACACCACCATACGCATCAATGCAATGACAGCTAATGTATAGAACACGGGGGCGGATACTGTACACACTTAGCGCCTGGGTCATCTAGATCCACAGAATTTCAAACAATACACGCAGAACGTCAACCACATTTCCAGGACTACCGTGACTCCGAGAATTGCTGGGCTCCCCGCAAAAGGTCGTGTTTCAAAAGTCCTCGCTACAAAGCACCGCAATGGACTTCACACGGCTGAGTAGCCAACAGATGAGCAATAGCTATCAAATGACCATGACATGAACCCTCATCTGACCTTAGTCAACATGTCAATCCTTTTTGGCACGGATTTGATGTAGTTTTGAGAGAGAAACTGCAGATTCCTTTGTTACCCTGATTCAACATGCCGCTACAAGGCTTCAAATGAGCCTGAAAGCTCAGCCTATGTATCTAATTTCCTGAGAATCCGGTCAGAATGACTATACCCATATTCAATCACTATACTAGCAGTGTATACATTCTTTGCAAGGTGTTGCCCGAGTGGTGAGATCTCTGTCCTTCATCAA